>ML870236.1:0-20209 GCA_009831015.1 Picea engelmannii | reverse complement strand
ACATTGAATCACCAAACATGAGCACTGAAAAGAGACCATTCCAAATATTGTATGGAATGCAGCCAAGAGGAATAGATGAATTGAGATACTTAGAACATAGTGAAATCAGAAGCGCTGGAGCAGAATATTTTTCTACAGAAATGCAAAAGCTTGATAGCTAGATTAGAGAGCAGTTGCATAACTCTAGCCAAGAGTACAAGTGTAGAGTTGATCAACATCACAGAGAGCTACAATTTGAAGTAGGAGATCAGTTCCTATCACATATCAAGAAGGAAAGGTTCCCAAGGGGAACATATAACAAGTTGAAGATGAATAAGATAGGACCATGTAAGATCTTAAGGAATTTTGATGCAAATTCCTATGAGATTGAGATGCCAGATGATGTGGGAATATCACCCATATTCAACATATTAGACCTGTATCCTTACATGGGATATGAAGTAGGAGAAATAAAATATTAGAAAGAGATTCAATGGGAGAAGAAAATTCCTGTAGCAGAAAAAATAGAGACGGAGAAGATTGTTGATCAGAGGATTGGAAAGAAGACTAGGAGGAAGACCTATTTTGAATATTTGGTCAAGTGGAAGGGACAACCAGTAGAAGATTCTAGTTGGGTAAATGAAGATGATATCCATAAGAATGGACAATTAGTGTAGGAGCTCATGGACAAAAGTCCATGAATTTTCGTCTAGGGGAGTATGATGTAGGAGCATTATCAACAAGCACACGTGGAGAAAAAAAATCAGTTCCTTAGTGCACCTTTGAATCATTCAGAATCTTAAATGTTGGCATTCCCTGCAAATATTTTTTGAAATTATTGAAAACTAAAGAAGATCAAACACTTGGGAGCTGAATGATCATGGATGATTTGAGAGTTTCACTCCTAGAATTTAATGTAACTAAACTTAAGTAGTAATTAGGTTTTTTTTTTTTTTTTTCGAGGAGACGAGTAGTTGGGGGGAACCCTAAGAACCCTCTGAGATAAATAGAGGTGTTGTATGCCCATATATGGCTACTACCAATTAGTAGGGGTTTGTTTTGATTTATTTGTTGATGAGTTTTAGTTCTTGTTTTATCATATCTATAGCCATTTACATTTGAATGAATATAACAGAGGAAAATTGATCCAATGCATGGTGTTACTGCTATCTACAATTCCCTGTTATTTTGTTTTCATGAATGAATGATTATGTTGTTGAGTATATGAAACTGTGAAGTTTTTGGATAAGTTTTGATTGTTTTCTCTTTGTTGAGTTCATGCAAGGTGTGAATAAATTCCACAAGGAGTTCGTTGACAAATTTTGTTTCGACTCAGAGGATCATAAGAGATAGCATGAAACTTCCCTTTGCAAGGAGTGCAAAGTGACTGCTGCAAGGTGTGCACAGTTGTTCGCAAGAACTTAAGTCTTGCATAAGAATCTATTGTGAGAAGTGACAGAGTCTATTTCGAATCATAAGCTCATAATAGATAGCGTAAAATTTCCATTTTCAAGGTGTGCATAGTCATCCACAAGAAGATAAGTCTTGCGTAAGAATATGTTGCAAGGAGTGCACAGATCTGAAATTTGACTAAGTGTCGAAGTAACTCCCTAAGAATTCAAAGGGTTCAAGAGAGGGAAAGATCAAGAGAGATAGCGAGAGAAATATTCAAGGGAAATGAAGTTCTAAAGGTTTCACGAGTCATCGAATAAGATCTTTCCAGGAGGGAGAGGGATCATTCCAGACCATTGGATTTGGGCAAAGTGCACAAGGTTTACATCTCTGCATGCACATAGGAGCAAGTATTCACCAAAGTCTCGAAGATACCATGGAACATCCATCATTTAGAGGGATAGGTGTCATAAGATCCATAACTCTAGAGATAAATCACTTTAGGATTTTTGTGGACAAAGAGAAAACAAAACCGTCGAAGAGACAAAGTAGATCTTGACCGTTGGTCGCCAGGAGGTACATGTCAACAAATTGTCGACTTCAGGTGAAACCACTCTGGGAGGAAGTGAGTGTGTATAAGTTGAGATACCTGAAGCCCGAATAGACTGAGGAAATCGTAGCCACCCAATTTAGAAGGCACGTGGCAGAGATCCATGAACTCCAGGTGAAATCACTCTGGGAGAAAGCAAGTGTTCAAGAGTTGAGATGCCTGAAGCCCGAAGAGCCGAAGTAAACCAAAACCATCAATCTGTGAGGAAAAATCATCGATAGATCATTGACTTTGTATGGAAATATTTCGAAGGAGAAAGAGTTTAGAGTTGAAACTCTTGAAGCCCAAAGCGTGAAATTGATCGCAGTCATTGGTTTGGCAGGAGGGCATGTGTCGATAGGTCATGGAGATCTAGGAGTGTGTGGGAAAAGGGGAAAAGGGTCGTTGAATGATAGATAACCAAGGCAGAAGAGGATATATGTCAACCATCGATGAAAAAGCAACGTCCGAGATCCCAAGATCGACGATCGTCCTTAATTATGGGGACAAAAAGTGCTCCGATTTTAAAAATCATTGAGCGGGCCGCAATTGAAACCACGATGTTGGCAAAATGATGTGTGGAAACTACTAGTGAATTGCGGGGAGAAGAGTGGTGTGGTATCAAACCACTCTAGGCCACCCCACAATCGTGTGTTTAGTGAGGACATAGCCAAGGTCACCTACGAGAAAGGGCTAACTAAAGAGGAGATAGCACTTGGACCCTGATAGTTCATCAATGCGAAGGGAGAGGTTTCAGGTGTTATAGAACTGTTGGCATAGGGGCAGAACCAGGGATCAATGCTCAAGAGCGCACCAAAAAAACCCTAACTACTGGCCCTTTAGGCAACACCTGCGAAGCAGATGAAGTCTCACCCGAGGTAGAGGCAGGGGTGGTTGCAGGACTCAGGTGTCTGCAGCCTTAGCTTGGACACAGATCTGCGGTTTATATTTCTTATAGCACACTTAGCATCAGTTATTCCTTAACATACATTCATTAATATACTTCACAGAAGTCACAGAGAATTGCAGTGAATACTTATGCTAGGAATGATTCAGTACTTATCTACATAAATATATGTTAGATTCAACTGATCAAGCACTAAGCATTTCATATATCAGATCTAATGTTCATTCATTCATCAATAGCACAGAGCACAACTAGATCTACTTAATCACATCAAGCACTTAGCCAAGAAACAGATAAATACATAAGAGAGAAGCACAAACCATTATACACACAGTAACTATGGTTCACCCCCACCCTAGGGCTACGTCCACAAAGTCTTCTTCTGTTATTATCTTCTGTGAACCAAGTTACAACACAAACCCTTCAAAATCCTACCCTGCATAGGACAAGGAATTTGTGCAACTCACTAGATCCTCTTTCCCTGGGTATATACAAGCACTAAGTCCTCACCTGACCCGTGCACTCAACACTTACAATACTTACAATAGGCACAAAGCTCTTACAATCACATAGACGTCTGATCACATAGATCTACTTTATGCACTAAGCCATTCAATTTACATCACACACCCCCTTTTTATATGCATATCCTACCCTTCTATTTATACATACAAAAGGCCTAAATAAGGGTCAATATCCCTTTCCCATTACAATATTCCCAAAAATTCCAAAAATCCCAAAAATCCCTAAAAAGGGGCTAATATCCTGTGATCTCCTCTTCGCCATGCACTGCTTCTCCGACTGGATGTCGGAGTACCAAAAATAGTCAAATATGACCAAGTGTTCCTCAAAACTTGGTCAAGGGCCAACAGGCCCCCAACACTCACCTGTGACTCATCCTGAGTCACTCAGGTCTGACCAGTTCCGCTTCGAACGCCTCGAGCTTGGCTCGAGCTACTTCGACCTGCTGCTTTGCGATTTCCTCTTGCTCGACGAACTCATGGATGAGAGAATTATTGGATGTTCCTTCTAGGTGCCTCTCTGCTATAATCATGACCTGTTGTAGCTCTGTCCCTTAGTTCTCAATATATAAAAATAGTTGACATGCCTTATTCTGCAAAGGTTGAAGTTGATGCATCACTTCCATGACCTTGCTCTGGATCATGTGGATCTATTGTTGTGCAACACGTTTCTCATGGGATCGCTTCATTTCTCTATGGTTGATAGGGCCTTCAATTGCATCTGAAGTCTATTTGCATGCTGCTTCACCTCCTAGAGCTCCGACTCCAATTTATGTAATTTCAAGTACTTGGTCAGGTTCTCATGTATCTGTGAACTTCTGGTACTTAGTTGTTTGCATTCTTCAGTGAGTTCTTTAATCCTTTCTATTGTACCCCTGGCATTTATTTCTCACTGGTCGCACTCTTGTTATGGGGTACTTGGGATGATCTGAAGCTCTAAGTCCATGACTCTTTGCTGCAGTTGCTGAATAACTTTAGCAAGCTTCATCACTTGACGGTCTAAGGGTTCTTTGTCCTTTTGTTCTAAGACGGTCATAGAGTGAAATTCTTTGTTGATAGCTTCTTCAATTCCGATCTGCTTCGCGAAAATCTGCTCCTTCTCCTTTTGGATTTTTTCTCTATCTCTATCAAATTTCTCTTGGATGGTCTCCGTCTCTTGCTGTGTAGCTCGACACTGCTCTATGATTTCCTTCTATGCTTGCTTTAGGGCCTGGGTGGCCTACACTTTTACTTCTTCCACTTTTCGAAGGCGTACTTCGACTAGGTCGGCAATCCTGTGGAGTTGAATTGATTCATCTCCTGCTTCTGTTGTTCCTTCTGGCATGGGCATAGAAGAGACTACACGGTTAGACTGAAGTGATCACTACACTCCTTGGAGATTGACTTCAATTATGTTGTACATCATTTATTTCTTGGCCTCTTGCTTTTCTGTAATTTCTTCTATGGCTTCATTCAAAGTTGCGAGGAGAAAGATGAAGTCATCGGGGTTGAGTGTGGTCTTCATCTTGGTCACAGTCACTTTTTCTTTCTTCTTAGAGGAAGACTTCAAAGGTGACCCTTTTCTCTTCTTTGGAACTTCGACTTCTTCTGGTTGTTGTTTGAATTCCTCTAGGTCATCGTTGTTACCTTCTTTATTGGGTGTGATGGAAGCTGTCGTTACAGAGTAGCTATCTTGAAGCTCTTTAGGCTTCTTTTTTTCCTTTGTCTTCTTTGTCTTCTTCATCTTACTGGGCCCAGGTGTGTCCTACGCAAATTTTGGGCTGTCAATATCTGAAATGTCTACTGGATCTGCTAGAACAAGGAGGTTCGCTGACCATTCCTTGGTGATTTCTTCTAGGTCTTCTTCGGTTGGCTTATAATAGGACTGAAATTGTTCTTGGTGTTCATCAATGCGTGGAGTTAGGTATATAAAGTGGTGGTCTGTGATGAACTTTATCAAAGTCCGAAACCTTTGTAAAGTGTTCGGGGTTATGTGAGGTTCACCCCCTATGGTTTCTTTCAGTTGGTTATAGTATCTGTGAAAAATGGCATTTGATTGCCACTGCTTGTTCATGTCTTTCGAGTACCATAAGGTACTGAACTTCGCAACTAATGGTTCAAATGGGTCAAGGTCAGGGAAGGTTGTGCCTTCTGGTAGCTCCCATGCAACAAAGGTGATCAATATTATCAACCAACTAAAGTGGAATTCATGCTCCTAGTCTTAGGCTTCTCTACAGTCAATTTCTAGAATTACCTCGCACTTCCCTACGAGGTAAACTACAAAGCTAGATACTTGTGTAGGTATATTATTATGTACCATCTTCCCTTCTATCAACTGACATGTGAGGTGCACTACACCACTCTCAATAGAGGCTACCTTGTAACCTCACACGCCTTTTTCAACACTTCCATAAGCCTCTTTAATCTTTTGTGAAAGAGCGTGGTCCGTGGTCTTTTCAGGGTAGTACTCATGGGGATGAGGGCCCTGCATGCTAAGACCGGTAGTCCTATTGATCAACGTCGGATCAACAACTATGTGATGGTTTAACCATAGGTATCCTCCGTGGTAACTTGCTAGCAACAATTTCACACAAGCAGTCACCTCCTGATGTCTGTTGAAGTGCGGTATTTTCATAACATTAAGAAGATTAGATTGTGCAAGGTTCATTGTCCATTGTTGAGGGACGATCTTCAAGTTCCAACCCTTAGTCCTAATTAAGTACTTAGATGGTGCGAGCATGTTGTAGGCTTTACGGTCTCCCAGGTTGAAGTCACAAAACTTCAACATTGTAACCTTGTCTTGAACTGCGCAGTAGGTGCGAACTCCTTTTGGTAGATATGCAAGGACTAGGGTGTATTCAAAGTCTCTAGGGACATTGTCCCTGTTAATCTCACCAATTAGAGGGGGAATTTAAGATGGTAGGACGGTTGGCACTAACTTCGTGTTGGCTGCGTCGTCCCTATGCTTAGTTCTCAACTCTGCACTGGCTCGAGATGTTCCAGCTCGAGCAGTCGATGGGGAGGTTGCCACACCTCTCGAGGATGAGGCTTGAAATCCAGTGGACATCCCTCTTTCTGACATGACTCTTTCTGTCCTTAAGCTAGCAAGTACTTCTCTCACTGATTCTTCTATTGCGCTAAGCTCGTTGGACATGTAAGCTTGGGATCACTGCCTCAGATTGTCAATGGACTGTCGGTACTGTAATTAGATAGAGAATAAAAATGGAGTAATCATTGTTTCATAAAGAGGGTATTCTGTAAGCTCAAGTTCTCAATTGGCAAAAGTGTCTTTCGAGCATGACGCGATGGAATAAGTAAGTAACTCTGCAACAGACCGCTTGCGATGGATATGAATCTTCCATGGAAATTGATCTATCCATTAAGGTGAGGTCCAATGGTCTAGCGGTAACCCATAACTGATTTTTGATCCGTTAGGAGCAGCGGTTGAATGGGTATATTGGTTCCAACGACTATATTGCTTCATCATGGCGAAGTACTCTATGTCGTTGTTCTGATATCTCGATGAAGCTCCAATTCTGCAATTCTTCTTGCTGCGAAGTGTCCTCTAGAACCTCTTGTAACCTTACAGTATTAGCCCTTTTCTTTCTTAACTTCCTAGCCTTCTTCCCAGTGAGCTTCATCTCAGTAATTCTTTTACCATTTTGATGTTTATCTTCTGTGGTCTTAGTTACTTTGCGATGTTGAAAATGTTTCCTAGGGTTTCTTGATAATACTTCTTCTGTATAAAAAATATGTAACTCGATCTTCTGCAGATCCTTAAGTGTTATCTTAGCTTCGACATCGTAGTTGCTAATATTGAATATCTACGATCTACTCTTCTGTTCTTCAATCAAGTGTGCAATCCTTTTGGTCATAAGGAATTTTAACTCTTGCTTCTTCTGTTCCAAAATGTTTTCTTCTTCTTTTCGTCTGGCTTGTTCTCTATTAATCCAAGGTTTCGCTATGAGCATGGTAAACAGGGCGTTGTCTTCAAAAAATTTAATGATCTCAAAGTCTTCCTCTGTCAAAGTGCCATTGACAGTCATAGGTATCCAGACAAGCCTTCCACATAGGTTTACTAGCTTTCCTCTGAAGAAATTTGTTCCTCCTATGGAAAGGATCATGGCAGGATTTCCTATAGCTTCCCAAGTTCTTTCTGGAATAATGTTCACTTGTGTTTCTTCATCAAGAGTACATTCAATGTCAAAGTCCCCTATTCTTACTTCGATATTCTCTTTTTCTTTGAAGATCTCTGATAGCCTAACATGCCGGTGGTCATTCAAGGTATCTTTCATCTGTAGCAATATCTTTTCTGATTCTTTCTAGGTTTCTGCTATAATCTTGGTCTCATGGTTTCCCTCAAGGTTGGCTTGTTCCATATTCAACTTCTCAAGCCTAACAATCATTCTAGGGAAATCCAATACTTCATGGTCCATAGCCTTGCAACATAGGCAACTAAGTCTTATCCCGGGGCATTCCTTAGCAAGATGTCCCGATCTTCTGCAACTATAACAGAGGGTTAATCCTCTCTTTCATTTAGATGTTCCCCAACTCCTTCTATACTACGCACCAAGATCATGGTGAATAGCCTGATTTTTTTTTTTCTAGGATCCTGAATCCACTTGTTAGTCCAGACATTCTTTCGATGCATAGGTATAACATATCTATCACTATACTTATCAAATCTATTCATATCAAACTTTCTTTCATCTATTAATGCCCTAGTTTTGAAGCTAGAACAAAATCTATCAAACATACCTAAATCCATGCTTTAGAAACAAAAATTTCCACTTATCTTACTTCTATAGAGCACAAAGCTTCCATATCTAAGACTTTTAACTATTCTTACTATTGGAGCCACCTTTTACAAGTGGTTGAAATATAATTCTTGCAATCAAAAGTTTACCCCGACATGCGAAGTGGCGATGGTCGTTATAGTCCTAAGTCACCGTCACTTAACTATTAAGAAAGGCTATCACTTTTATTACCTCTCGCTATCATGCTTCCGGAGTTACAAGTCACAAGGTTTTCAAACTTTGATATGTGAATTTGCGAAACAATTTTAAAAAGTTTACCCAGGTTGGTGTCAGGGGTAAGTATCTTTAAACCCTAGTTAAGCACCATCAGGGTTTCGCAAATCGACAATCACTCTCCCAAAAAACTATACCTTTGTAGCCCCGAGTCGTGAAGTCGCAATTTTTATTAATTAGGCATGGGTTAATTAAGAACTTAAGTCAAATCACGATTTTTTAACTAAATCACGCCATCGCGATTTTGGGTATTTTGGATTCCAAGACTAGGAACGAAATTATACGAGACAACGAACACCAAAAAGAGGTTTCGAGGGTTGAAGGTACAAAGTTAAAGGAATTAACTAAATTAATTAATTCCTTAAAGGACCTTTAACATACGTAGTCTACAGATGATATTTTTGAATGTTTCTGCATTTCTTTATTATCACAAATCTTTTAAACATTTATGGCATTGATTTGAATCTTGATGAGTTAATGGAAAATAAGATCTTGTTTCACGCCTAAATATTTCCATTAAACGATTTGACCATTTTGTCAGCAAGGACTCACGCAAAGTTGAAAGATTAAAGCAAGGGAGTTTCTTTTATTTGTTTAATTTTATTTCTATTTTGCACGTAGAGTTGTTTTTTCATCTGGATAACTTCTTTTTGTGTTTATAATTCTTACTACAGGAGATTTGAACATAGATTTTTCTATCATGGCTCCACAAAAAGCATCCAAGGCGGCTACTGAGAGTTCAAGTTAGGGCTCAAATGTAGTTTATGATACTTCACCCCGAAGTAGTAATACTATCAAAATCTGGACATACATCTTCGACATTCTTTAGTCCGAATCGGTGAATTGTTCAGATGATTCTAGTGATAACGAGAAGGATGATTTGGACACCAAATACAAAATCATCATTCAAGCAAAGATGCACAAAATAGAGGCAAGGCCATGGCTCCTTCCTTATTATGATATCATCATATGGGTGCTAGACCATGTGGATATCCTGACCAGGACTATCATCAGCGAACAGAAGGTGACGGTTGGGACCTTTAGACCCGAACATTTGCAGGCAATGTATCAGCTGTCACCCACACCAAATTTCGCATACAATGCTAAGTTTCTGGAAGGTTTCAAGGAGAAGGAATGCGAGCAATATGGCAGAACCTTGCCCGACCTGATCAACGATTGGTTTTCGCACCCTACAAAATTTAGGGCAAATCCTAATGGTATTTATTCAATTTCCTCTTTAGAGCCTCCATTAAGGTATATAGCAATGATGGCCTGTAGGTTGTATGGGAGGGAGGACACCACACAATGTTTCCTCCCGTGGGTGTCTTTGATTTATATAGTCACTGAAGGTTGTTCTTTCGATTGGGCCAAATAGTTGTCCGACAGTCTAACCCATGAAATTACCGAATATCGAGCGCAGAAGGTGAATGAGAAGACAACCTCATTTTTCATGTCTGCCTACGTCATAGATGTTATTTGTTTCATGATGAATTTCCCTCTAATGAGATGGAGCTGGACTCCATCTAATGCTGAGCCTATCTATGTATATCACTCGAAACTTTGGGAGGATAAGGCCACATAATTCATATACAAGATTTTCAATTAGTTAATGGTACCGATGCAAGTCTCCATCTTCGATAACCCACCGCCTAGGATTTCAGATAGAATCACCACCAACTTGGGTAGTGTGGTTGACTGGTATGTAGAAGCAAAATTTTCATACATCAGGGTTTTCGGCACCTCGGTTCCCCCATATGCTCTACCACTATTCGTGCTGGATAAGCTGGTATGCCGCAAAATCACCAGGAAAACCATGCTCGGTGGCATAAGAAAAGAACTTAAAGGTTCTTCGAAGAAGGTATGACCGCCCTTCCCCATTCATTTTAATACATATTCTTTATTAGATTTTGTACATGCCAAAGCTGAGGCTACGACCTTGGAGGAGTTTAAATTGGTCAACATCAAGTTTAGGAAACATGACCCACATAAGGTCGTGAGTAATCACATGGTGAGTTGTGGCATGAAAAGATACGAACATGAGCACTTGCCTCATGACGACATCTTCTGAGGTGCGAGATCCTATGCCGAGGTCCTAAGCCAGATTCAATCCCTGTCGCCTAGGGATAGGGCCGATCTTTTCAAGTTTCAGGAACACCAATGGAGCTGCCTTCCCCCAATTTTACAGGGTAAGAACCCACAGATTATAGATATACAACAAACGAAACTGAAAGACCCAAAGGATTCAGGTCTTGACCAGGAGGAAAATCAAGAAAAGACAGAAGAAATGAGGAACCTAGAATAGGAAGTCGAGATCCCAAACCCAGATGAAGGAAGCCCAGAAGTGGTTGCGTCAGGTGAGTCAGTCCAGAGCCAATAAGAAGTACTCCCACAAGGGGTAAGTGTCACGCCATCGCCCGCATCGAGCAAGCCAGACACGATTTTTATCCCACATAAACCATCCAAGGAAATCGACAGTCCCATCACTTCTATAACTCTATTACAGTTCACAAAGGGTAAAACCGACACGTGGTGGATTTTCGGCGAGGAACTGATGCCCATTACTGTAGAAGAGTTGCCTCCAAATGAATTTTTATTTGATAAGAAGAGAAAGGTTATCGTGAAGCAAGAGATTTACTGAGAAGCAGGCATAGTAGCCAAAAAATTTAAAATCCTAGCTGATGGGAAGGCCATGAAAAAGGATGAATTTGCCACTCAAATCGCAGGGACGTTGGGGGATTTTTCTACAACCAACCAATATTATGTCGGATCCCTAAAGGAGAAGTTAAAGTGGAAGAACCACTTGATTAGTAAATTGGAGGCTAAGCTGGCTACAATAGAGGAAAATGCCAGAGATTAGGTGAAGACAGGTTTGGAACAAGGCAGAGCAACCGATCAAAGGGAAATCAAGCATCTTAGATCCTATCTCGAGTAAACACATCAGTTGGCCCAGGCCAACAGAACACAGGTAAGCCAACAAGAAGAACTGATAAGGGAGTTATAGGTAAATTTGAATTCTGTCGAGAGCCAGGTTATAAATATCGAGATATTCCAATCCCAAGCCATTGAGGTCTGAAAAAGAGTGTCAGTAGCTCAACAAGACTTACTTGCTAAAGTGGAATCCATCCAAAATCATTGCTAGACAATTGACCAAGTGATGGAAGATATTTCTTTGAGAGAAAGAGAAGCTGGGGCGGCTTGGGTTGCTTTCCAAGAAGTGAATATAGCCATGACAAAAAAGGAAGTGGTTAGTAGTTCCAGACGTTCCATCCCAAAGAAAACCAGAGGAAATATCTTGTTGAAGGCGTGGGAGCATAGTATATCATAAAACAGAGAACAAGCCAAAGAAATGAGAAACTCTTGTGAAGACAATTTCGGCTTGATAGATGAAAGCTTGTTGGATCTCGATAGGGAAAGAAACACTGGGAAACTGGGCCAGATCAATAAGGCCAAGCACTTCCTCGATATCAAGGAAAATCAGGAAAGGGAGTAGGCTAAAATATCACATATAAGCTAGATTGATATTATCCAAGTAGACAAATGGTTAATAAAACCAAGTGTACAACTATGTTCTATCATCGTTGGAGACTAACAAGTAGGAGAAAGGTTGCCATAGCTAGTGAAGGATTGTTACACTGTTGAGGCAAACAACCAAACAAATCCTTCAAAGTTGATAGCCCAATTGATCGAAAAGTGTGTCAATTGCATTGGGCAGACGAAAGGGCAGGTGTCTGGCGTCAAATGATGACAAGTGTTATTTTGTTCTATTTTTGGAGAAAGAAGAGTAAATAAAGGAAGGTACTCTGCCCACATGAAGGAGGACAAAGACAAAGAAATGAAACACTTAAAATTCCCATTTTGTAACTGAAAACTTCTGGAACGATTGAAATTCAAATGTTTAGAAGTTTGTATAAATAGGGGATTTTGAAGTGAGCACAGGACTGGAACTTTTTTGGCCGATTTTAATAGAGAGTTTTTCCATTTGAAAATTAATACAAAGAAATCCAATGATTCCTGATTCCGTGAAGTCTGAGTTATGATTTTTGTTTTCTTTGTTATCTTATATTAAATTTCATTTTGCATATATATTTCTGATGAATACTTAGCTGCAATTTAGTACAACTTCTACCATGGTGACCAACTTTTTAGTCATCTAATCATTTGTAGTTTTTCCTCTGTATCGGCTATTAGCAGGTACAAGACCTATAAATTTTTTATATCTCTATATTTTATGCTTTGTTAGATTTCTTCTCGTCTTTTTCTTCTTATGTTTACAGGGTGAGATTCTCCCTTGATAGGAGCCTCGCATTATCGACAACTTAATTTTTTCTCACATTTCATACATGATTCTTTAAAAAGTTAATTCAGTTACGGGAGAAGGCCTTTGGTTTGTTTTCTACCTTTAACATCAGATTTGGAAATTCTCTTTTATATGTTTAAAAAATTGAAGTAGCATCTTAAACCTTTAATTCTCTTTTCAATTTCTGTTTCTCCATGATTGTGCCCATTGAAAGACAACCCAACATTGAACCCGGCCTGTTGGATCAAACCAGTATCTCTTTGAACCTTTTTGACACCATACTTAAAACTACCATCACCCAGCTAGAACTTGAACATTCATGGGCCACAATTGAACGGGATATAAGCATCCAGGAACATTTGGAAGCAAGACAGAGACAACTTAGAAATCAACCTTAGCTTTTTTTCTTGAAGGTTGATTCTTCCCCTTTTTTATATTTTACTCACTTTCGGATGCCTCGACCCTGTACTTTTTAGCCTTAAGTACAGAATCTGGAAAAACATCTTTCTGGCACCGCTGCCAGGGAATGAAGTTACAAAACCTTTTCCCTGGGAGAACGAAATTTTTGCAAGTTTCTACCCTTTGATAGTGAACAAAGAGTGAACACCTTCTAAAATATATTTTTATCATTCACTTGGTGACTCCACATTTAAGTAAGTTGGCATCCGGTCGAAGCAACACCAGACAAAACCTGCATGGTAAACAGACCACGCCCATTTTTGATCCCGAAAAAATACTGAAAACATGAGGTTCCCTTAAGCCAACCACTGCAGTCTACCAGGTTAGGTACCCACAACCCAAGGCTAAGATTCTTCTTGAATCTTTAACTTCGCACAAACCCCCCTATAAAACCCCCAACCCAACTTTATCTCTCCCTAAAGTTAAAAATGAAATTCATCCGACAACCTATGGCGTACATAAAGGTGAAAATCCCACATTAAATTTATGAGCGATCGATATCCCGCCAACCCTTTAGTTAGATTTCTTGACCTCGTCGAGTCCCGAAGAATATACCGTATACTCAGATTCCACGCCCACGGGTTCCCCTGATTATATCTCTTGCAAATCCGAGGAACCAACTCTTCGCGTCCCTTTTCACCCTTATTTAGTTTTCTCATCTCTTGAAGAAGCTAAAGATTCACTTTTAGTGTTCCAGAACCCTCTATATAACGCACTGTTTTCCTATCCAATAGTACCGATGGCGCCTGCCAGAGGGGGAGGTGGAGGGGTTTTAGGAGGAGGAGGTGGAGGGGCTCTAGGAGGAGGAGGGGGGGGGCAAGGGTCGCCCCCGCCTCTCAAATTTTTCGCTAAAGTAGCTGCCAAATATGCGCCTCTGGTCCTACCTGTCCCTCTTCACAACCTTCCTGAAAACTACATGAAAAACTTACCTAAATTTACAGGGGAAGGGGACCTGACCACGACCGAACATATAAATTTCTTTGATCAGTTCATAGATATCCTAGGTCTTGAACACAAAGATGTATATTCGAGATTATTTGTTCGGACTTTTGAAGGACAGGTACAAGCCTAGTTTCAAAGTCTACCCGCAGGTTCGATATTGTCCTATGATGCCCTAGAAGACTCTTTTCTTAGACAATGGGGCGAATGAAAAGACCATTTGTACTATTTGACCAAGTTTGGGTCTTTAAAGAAAAAAAATTCGGAAACTATTATGGAATTCATTCAAAGGTTTAACAAGTTATATAATAATATCCAAGTCGAAGTTAAACCATCCCAACCCGCAACCAAGGTAACCTTTGCAGGAGCCTTCAAACCTGATTTCGAACTTCTGTTAAGAGAAAGGAGAGGGGATACCCTGACCCAAATGCAAGATGATGCCCTAGATATCAAATCTAACATGATGGCTTCTGGCAAATTAAAAAAAAAAGTAGAAACAGAAAACCGAGAAACCAAACGTTTTAGGAAACAAGCAGGACCCTCAAGGCCTAGTAGATCCTCAGATGATAAAATGGATGAAATGTCCAGGATAATTAAAGAGTTATCAAATAAGATTTCTAGAATGGAGCTAGATCAATCCAAAGCATATCCTTTCGTTAAGAGGGAATTCAGAAGAAACCCCAACCCTCAAAATCAACAAAGACAGATTAAAAATGAAGACTAGAAAATTCAAGATCCTTAAAAAAATGAAAATTTTATAGGAGAAAACGACTTGGAAGATTTCGAGGATCTGGAAGAAGACATGACAAATTTGGGTGACGAATGAACACATCCTTATTTAACTAAAGAATATTACGAGAAGTCCTTGAACACTCAACAACTGTCAAATAAAGATGATGAAATAAAAAACACTGATGTTTCTGTCTATCAAGAAGTGACCGATCCTATAATGGCTGAGGTCCAACCTAAGTACAACCTGAGGCCTAGAAACAAACCTGTGTCGACTCCTCAACCCAAGAAAATTCTCCCAAGAGGTGAAATATATGAGCCCGCCCTAAAGGAGATTGAGATATATAATATCAAAATAAAAGGGGTAGATTCACATAATCCCAAAGTAAAAGAGGTTGAGACCCAAGAAAAATAAATTAAGACTGCTGAAACACATATACCGGTAAATAACTTCACAGGAAATAAATCAACACAAACAAATAAGTTGGAAAAGAAGGAGTCCGAGGTTTCAACCAGAGAAACGGACAAAGGTAGTGGAGGTTTCAGCCTTGAAAATGAGATAAATAAGATCAAAATACCAATCCCTCTGGTCGAATTAGCAAAGAATCATGTGTATCGAAAGAAGATAACCAAAATGATAGGTTTTTCAGATCCAGAAAGTCACTCTGATGTGATAAACTTGGAAGGTGATAAGCCTAATATCACTTTTGGTCCACATTTCAAGGGTGCCAAAGACATCGTCACTCCCTTCTATATTACCTTGAATGTGCATGATTGATTGCTGCATAACTACATGCTAGACTCTGGAGCCTCACATAATGTGATGCCCAAGTCTATTATGGAAAGACTAGGCCTCGAGATCACTAGGCCTTATGGATATCTATACTCTTTTGATTCAAGGAGAGTTAAGTGCATGGGTATGATAAAAGATTTAGTAGTCACCCTTGCACAGGTTCCAGTGAAAAGCGTCCTGATGGATGTAGATATCGTCGATATACCTCCGAAGTATGGCTTGCTACTATCTAGGTCGTGGGGAGACAAACTTGGGGGGTCTCTTCAACTAGACATGACCTACGCCATGATTCCTGTGTTTGGTGGACAATTTACTCAGCTATATAGGGAAACGAGGCTAGCATACACAGTGAGTGACCCACAAAATCCTAACAATTATCTTGTTTATGTTGCCGATCAAGATCTAGGGAATTGTATTTTGAATTTTGATGATAGTGTAAATAGTTGTACAAAATACAATTACATAAATGAAAATGAATCAGGAAAGATAGATGAAAATATGTATAGCACTGGAATTTGGAAAATGTTTTTTGATGGTGCCTTGTCATATGAAGGATCAAGTGCAGGAGTACTATTTGTAGCACCTTAAAATGAATTTGGTTATTCCTTTCTCTTACAGGCTTTAGTGGGATATAGAATACACCAATAACGTAAGTGAGTATGAGGCTATAGTCTTAGGGTTGGAAGTTTCCAGGAAACTGAACATAAATAACTTGGAAGTATACGGAGATGCAGAGTTGATAGTGAAACAAATAAATTGGCAATACTAGGCCAAACACCCAATATTAAGATCTTACAGGAATTGCACCTGGGATTTAATAGAAAATTTCTTCTCGTTGGTAAATGTTAATTTCATCCCATGCACTGAAAACTTGCAAGACGATTCATTAGCCAAAGCAGCCTCAACATTTACCCCCCCTATAGCTTTCAAACTAAGGTATCACATAGAAGTGAGGAACATACCTTGCATACCAAACAACATCCAACACTGGCAAGTGTTTGAAGATGATGAACAAATCAAGAAGTTCCTTGATATGGTGGATGACTTCGCCGAAACTCACATTGACCAAGAAAACCAAAACGACCACACATGGATCATGCAAGAGGGAGAGGATCCTCAGGGGTTCTAGGAAAAGATCGCTAATCATCGCATGTTGGTTTTAAAGAACAATTAGATTCCAAAGGGACTAATCCCTCTGGAGAGACTATTCTACCAAAATGATATGCCCTTAAAATATGCTTTGCAACCCTACCCAGAAGAGTTTGAAGACTGCGACATAGAGACCGAAGAGGAGCCTAGGATAGTAAAAATATCAAAGTACCTTCCTCCCAAGGTAAAAAGAAAGTATACAGACTTACTCGGGTGGTATAAAGACATTTTTTCTTGGTCATATGAAGCACTGAGAACCTATGACACCATTGTGATTGAACACAAGATACCCCTAAAGCCTGGTGTCAAACCTTTTAGGAAAAAACTCAGAGAAATCATTCCTATTTTATTGCTCGTGGTTGAAAGGGAAGTCAAAAAACTCCTGGACGCAAAAATAATCGTACTACTGAGATACTCCGACTGGGTAGAAAACCTGGTCCCAGTTAGAAAGAAAAGTGGGGAGATCAGACTGTGTGTTGATTTTAGAAATCTAAATAAGTCCTGCCTCAAAGACAATTACCCTCTACCCAAAATGGATCACATTTTAGAAAAAGTAGTTGGGGAAAATAGGATGTTGATGATCGACGAGTTTTCTGGGTACAACCAAATTGTTGTCAACGAGCACGATAAAGAAAAAAATAGCCTTCACCACCCCTTGGGGTACATTTATGTATGACAATATGCCTTTTGGTTTAATGAATGCAGGTGCTACTTTCCAACGTGCTATGGATATTGCTTTCATTGGAGAAAGGGACAAATTTATGGTTATCTATCTTGATGATCTAACCGTTTTTTCTAAATCTGATGAAGATCATTTGACACATCTCAAGCAAACATTTGAGAAATGCTGCGGGTTTGGTTTGTCTTTAAACCCCAAAAAGTCTCACTTTGCTATGCAAGAAGGTAAACTCTTGGGCCATATTGTGTCTCGATATTGAATTAAAATTGATCCTAAGAGGGTTGAACCTATAGACACCATAAATATCCCTAGGAATGTAAAAGAGATTCAATCATTCTTAGGAAAAACAAATTTTTTGAGGAGATTTATCCCAAACATTGCTGAAATCATGAAGTTGATCAAAGATATGCTAAAGAAGAACAACAAAGTGAAATGGGCAGCAGAAGCCAAAGCATCATTTGCATGCATTGTGAAGGTTATAAGCAAGGCAATTGTACTGGCAAGCCCTGATTATCTAAAAGATTTTATGATTTTCTCGTTCACCTCTGAACACACACTTTCCATGATACTCCTCTAGAAAAATGAAGAAGGTTTCGAGCAACCAATAGCCTTTTTTAGCAAAAGTCTTAAAGACGCTGAACTCAGATACGATATAATGGAAAAGAAAGCATATGCTATGGTGAAGGTATTAAAATCTTTCATAACCTACATGCTACATTCTAAGGTAATTGAGTATGTACCCACCAGTTCCGTAAAAGACATTTTGGTTTAGTCTGACAGTGATAGGAAAGGGGGACGATGGCTTGCTAAAATTCAAGAATTTGATCTAGAGATAAAACCAATGAGACTAGTAAAAGGACAAGGTTTGGCTAAGCTCTTAGTTGAATCAAATTTCAGAGCCCTCGGAATAAATGGCCTACAGGGATGTGAAGAGTGTGTGGACATGAATGAGATTGATGAACAAATAACTACAATCAGAACTGAAGAGAATTTTTCCTCATCAGATTGGTATAAAGACATAGTGTCCTACCTGCTGACCTTGAAATTACCGAGTGACCTATCCCCATATAAATCCAGGACGTTGAAGCTACATGCGATGAAGTACTGTATATCCGAAAGCCAATTGTATTGGAAAGACCCACTAGGCTTCCTATTGGTTTGTTTAGTTGAATCAGAAACAGAGAAGGTCATAAACGAATTTCACAAAGGAGTGTGCAAAGGACATCATGCTTGGAGGGTAACGGCTTATAAGATCCTGAGGGTAGGATATTATTGGCCCAAAATTTTCTCAGATGTCAACACCAAAGTTAGAGCCTATCACCCTTGCCAATTCTTTGTAGGCAAGCATAAACTCCCAGTGCTACCATTGGTTCTGGTCAAAACGGAAGCCCCTTTTCAACAATGGCGACTAGATTTTATAGGCGAAATTAACCCTCATTCCAGCGCTCAACATAAATGGATCTTGATTGCTATAGATTACTTCACCAAATGGGTGGATGCTATTCCAACTAGAAAGGCAACGAATTTGGTGGTAATGGATTTCCTAGAAGAAAACATTTTGTCTAGATTCAGCTGCCCCCAAAAGATAGTCACAGATAACACCCATGCATTTAAATTTATGGCTATGGTAAGCTTTCGCCAAAATTATAATATCGTGCTCGGTCATTTCAAGGCATATTACCCCCAAGGAAATGGGCTAGCCGAGTCTTCAAACAAGAGTCTAATCACTATAATTAAGAAAGTGTTGAGAAAAAACAAAAAATATTGGCATGTGAATTTAAGGTACGCTTTGTGGGAAAATCGGATAGGTACAAAAAAATATATCGACACTTCTCCTTTCCAAATGGTATACGACACTGATGTAGTATTACTTATAAATCTATCTCTTCCCGTAATGAAACTTTGGCAAGATGAGAAAGAAGAACAAAATCATGTCACAAGAAGAATAAACTAGCTGATTGAAGTCCAACAACATAGGGCCGAAGTGGACAAAAGGCTGTAGAAATACCAGGACAACATGAAAGAGTTATTCGATCATAAGGCCAAGGATAGAGAATTTCTCCCCAGTGATTTGGTTTTGAAATGGGATGCTAGGAAGGAGGACTCAACAAAACATGGTAAATTTGATCATATCTGGTACGGACCGTTCAAAGTCACAGCTCCCGAAGGAAAAAAATTGTTTCTATTAGAGAATTTGGACAGTAAAATCCTCAACACCCCTATCAATGGGCATTATTTAAAGAACTATATGCAATAAATGGTTTCCAAAATTTCCACTGTATATACCGGCTTGTGTTTTCTTTTTATTTCATAATTTTTCTTTGGTAAGTCTACTTTCATCACAAATAAAATAGGTCAGTGTTTTCCTAGAAGTAGGAATAAATTTTTTCCACGCATTTAGTTCTTTTAAAGCCCTGATACTCTTCGTGTTGTTCCCTTACAGGATCCCGACTTGTAGCCCAAACGAGTGAAAGGAATAAATAGATGGTCATATATCGAAGATTAAATTTCCCAAAAATAGGTGATAGAAAAGATTTTCCGTTATTTTAGAAGAGAACGAAGTGGTAAGGCAAAGGTACGAATTCCAGAGAGGTATGTATTTCAAACGAAGGTCTCTAAAGTGTCATGATGGTCTCATAAGTATGATATGTGATTAAAAGAACGATTTCTTACTCTGGGTCCTAAGAGTTTCACCTAGATAAAGATAAGAGGTAATTAAAGTAAGCAGAGAAGAGTAAAGCGTCTCCGAGAAAGGGTTCCAAGAGTC
>WSFP011445224.1:0-20210 GCA_009831015.1 Picea engelmannii | reverse complement strand
GAAGAAAGCTGAGCCAAAATGAAATGGAGCAACGGTGGTGATAACACAAGGTGAGAACCTGCATATCAGAAACTGATTAGTGCTGAGAAAAATCAGGCTTAAATACAACAAACTGACAAGTAAACCATTCACCTTATGAGAACCAGCAAAGCTCATCCTCCCTTCATCCCTTCGCTGCTTGACAAGACTCCCTGCTGCCAACAATTCCGTCAATCCCAGCTAAAAATATAGAGGACAAATGATAATTTAAAGAAGAAAACCTCACTGCACTCGAAGCATACCTCTCTCAAAGTTTCTCCTCTCTCGTTTTCAGTTGTTTGCTTTCTCTATATAATGTTAAATAGGTGGTTTGAGTAGTTAACGGTTAGGATCATTTCATGGCTGAGGTGAACTTGTCGAACCGTTTTGAATTGACGAGAACCGACTTCCTTTGAACTTTGTTTAATAAAATAAAATATTATTGGTTTAAAATTTTCTTACCCACGCGTCATTTTATTATGATGTTTTTCCTTTTGAATTTGTATTAAGCTTCCTTCAACCTCTGTTGAAAAAAAAAATCTGTTGCGCGAATTCTTTGATCTCAAAGAATGGTATCCTTGAAAAACTATAAAAAATAATCCAAACTACTTTAAGATCCTCAGAGTAAACCTTCCTTCATAGCATCCAAAACATCCGATACACTGCATGTTCTGTACATAGTGTGCCCAAGGCGTGTCAACAAATCTTTGCTGCATCTTAGAGTTTGCACGTTTCCTTCCTGTTTACAAACGAATTCAATTTTTAATCTGCAAGGCTCTAGTGTTAGTTGTGATGCTATATATAAAGATCGATGCAGATGCTCCTTGGGGCCCGACACTAGTAGGAGATACATTGTAGGACATACTTTTCATTCCCTTTGTACCGACCATCAGTACCATCAGTAATAGGACAACCATGTTCAAATTTATTATCAATTGATTCTATCACAATAGGAGTATCATATGGACAGTAGTTTGTAATCATTGCATTCTGAAAAACCTCGAGTTATATTTATTCATCGGTCATTTGAAAGAGTTGTAATAGCTAAGTATGTAGACGGATGTGAATAACCTCTTTGGGCTAGTGAAGACAAGAATTCTTTGTTGTCTAACTATACTGCTTGTGCATGAGCAAGATAGACAAAAGACATTTGTAGCTTGGATGGATTTGGCCTTTTAGTATAGAATTTCCATTTCCATTTCTCGTTTCTAATTCAAGAAGCGAAACATAATATGACTCACGTTGGCAATCCCATCCATAAGACTGAATATAGTTGTGAACTGAAATGGGAAAATCAAAACGAATAATAAACTTATAATCATGAACATCGATACTCTCTTTCGTGACCAAAACAGGTCAAAACTATCTGTTAGCTTTTTACCAACTATATTCAACACACCAGTCCTGTTGTTGAAAGAATTTACGACCAATAGCACCGAAGACAGTAGCATAGTCATTTCGAGGCCGCCTTGAGAGAACATATAGAACATATATATCATTTATTGGATCACTGCTTTTAGTATATTCTGTAATGAACGAAAAAGGCTCTTCTCCATTTTCTATAAACTTCCCTTCATTCAATTTCTAAGGCTATTATAAATATAGCTGAGCAATTATTATTTAATCTAACTCTTTTTTTTTTATCTTTTATATCACGCCATGTCATCACATTGTATAACCCCAAGTAGGCACTCGGGTCCCAAAGTAAATGGAACATGTATAGCCAAACGTGTTTACCATGACCTTCTTGTAAATGTTTCCCACGACCTTCTTGTATCTTTTACATAATCCAATCTATTATCATAGGGATACTTTAATTTTACTTTGATATGGCATGGGGTAATGCCAAAATGGTAACCTTCAAAAGGAAACATGGCATAAATTTATGAAAAGTGACTAATGAGATATAAATGAGAATGGTTGGGTATATCCTTAATGAGAATTAAATATATAATAATATATTTACTTTTGAAGACTTGGTAAGGTGTTAAATAAAGACTTGGTAAGGTGTTAAATAAAGTTAAAGTCATAACCTGAAGTGAAAAGTGACTAATGAGATATAAATGAGAATGGTTGGGTATATCCTTAATGAGAATTAAATATATAATAATATATTTACTTTTGAAGATTTGGTAAGGTGTTAAATAAAGATTGGGTAAGGTGTTAAATAAAGTTAAAGTCATAACCTGAAGTGGCCTGAGAAAAGTTTAAGTCATAAATAAAAAAGATATAAGAAAATATTTGAAAAATAAGTAGTAAGATATGGGATGATGGCATAGTTATAGGTAATCTTCAACATTTGTTCATTTTCTTTGCATAAAAAGGTTATGAAGAAAAGGTAAGATAGAGTGATTTATGATAATCCAAAAATAATAGTGTCAATGTGCGAAATAGGACAACGAGTGATGTGAGAAGTGAGAAAAGGGCCATGCTTAGCAATAAGTCAAGTGCCATGATGATTTCACCAGGAACATTGCGCCAACTTTAACGAGAGTGGGTGAAATTTTGCGCAAGCATTTTAATTTAAGGGGGATCTTGGCAAACATTTTGACCAAAAATGTAGTCAACATAGGGTTTTGTTATGGTATTCACGTGAGAAGATATGGTATCACTGATGTTGAGTATCAATGACAGTGACAGGTTGATGTGACACATTGGATACAATGACAGGTTGATGTGATAGTGACAATGATAGTAGTAGTGACAATGACAGTGGTAGTGATTGTGGTAGTGACAATTGGTCTACACTTATATTTCAGGGTGGCAGGACAAGGAAATGAAAGGGGGTTGTAGCGTTCTTCTGGTTTGTGCCGGAGAACATAGGGAGTTGGAGCTTCCTTCAGGTTGGAGATTGAGAATCAGGGGGTTGTAGCCTCCTTCCGGTTGGAGCTAGAGAATTCAGGGAGTTGTAGCTTCCTTCATGTTGGAGTCTGTAAATAGGGGGTCGTAGCCTCCTTCCAGTTGTAGTTGGAGAATTGGAAAGTTGGTGCTTCCAATGAATGTATTATTAACCATATATAAGAAATAATTATGTGGTTTTCTCCCATTTGGGTTTCCATGTAAATTCTAGTGTACTGTGTATTTGATGTGATGTGATGTTGATTATGTTTATATGCTCATGATATATTGAATGTAATCATAGACGATACATTGATGATATATTGTTGATAAAGTTGAATTATATATATTGTGGTTAAATGTGGTGAAAATTCTCATACTGATTCAACCCCCCTCTCAATATTCCAATAATTGGTATCAGAGTAGGTTCCTTCAGGAAACAATTTAACCACTGGAAGGAAGATCACAGAGTACGCTATGTTTGGGGTACCATAATTTGATGGTCAGAATGGTTAGAGATTTGAAATGTGGAGTATCAGGATGAAAACATCTTTAGAGGCACATGGGTATGATGTTTGACAATCAATTGTTACAGGATATAGCGCTACTAAGAAACCGAAGAATGTAGCCAAGAAGGAATTGAAAAGAAACAACAAAATAACAATGGATTTCATCTTGGAAGGATTACCTGTTAGTAAAAGAGAAAGTGGGTCAATGCTCATCAACCAAAGAACTTTGGGAAAAGTTACAAAATATCTACTCAAAGAAATATCATCCCATCACAAGGCCAAATCACATTGATCAGAACAAAGAAGAGGTTAATTCCGAACAAGAAGAAAGATTCTCATCATGTCAAACAAATTTAGAAGAAGAAGATTGTGAAGAAGGCATAGTATATCTTGAAGCAAATTTAATCAATGCTTTAGACGAATTGGCGAAAGAAAGGAAGAAAAACAAGTCTCTTGAAGCAAAATTGGTCAAGAATATTTCTCAAGAATGTTTTGAAGAATCCCAACAAGTCATCATGAATCTAAAACCTCAGCTATAAGAAGCCAAAATGATTGAAGAAATATACAAAATTCAGATGGAAGAGAAGAAGTGTTTGGAAGCCGAGATAACAACACAAAGAAAGGAAGCATAAAAGAGAGAGAATGTTTTGACAGATCATCTCAAGGAAATATCTGAGGATTTAAACTAGCTTGAAGCATAATTCAATCAATAAGAAAAATGTCTTGAAGAAGAAATCATCTCCTTGAAAATCCAACTTGAAGAAACAAAGAGAACAAAAGAAGTCGTGAAGATTCAGATGATGAAGAAATAAGAAGAGGTTGAGAAACTTGAAGAAGAAGTTGTCACATTAAGAGTTAAAATTGTCAAGATGAGCAAGAACATTGAAGAGAGAGAAAAATACACATCATCAGAAAAGAAAATTGAAGAGAAGCACTCGAGGTTGCCAGAAAGGAAGAATGAAGAAAAAGGTAAGAGTTATGTAGAATTACTCAAAGAAATGAATCATGGTCAACAAGAATCAAAGAAAAATGAGTATACACCTTCAAGAAGACCATCCACATTCAAGAAACAAAGAATCTTCAATCATGATGAATGAATCAATAGAAGAAAAGATCATGATCAACCAAGGCATGAATTCAAAAGAACTACACCACAAAGAAGATCATTCACTCCCAGGTATGTAAATTTATTTTATCGTCATTGTTTTAATTGTACTAACTTTGGACATAAATCCGCAGATTGCAGAGCTTATGGAAGAAATGTTCAAGCAAGAAATGCTTATGTGGCCCCACATAAAATTGAATGTTACAAATGTCACAATTATGGTCTCGTAGCTTGGAATTGTAGAAGCATGTTAGAGCCTGCCATGAAAGAAAATATCGATGTCAAACACACGAAGGTTTGGAGAAGAAAAGAAAGACTAAAAGGGTAGGTGAATAAAGAACAGGGCCCAGAGATCACAGGATTTGTAGTAGTGTGAGAAAGAAAAGAAGAGAAGGTGAATAAAAAACAGGCTCAAGAGATTGTACTCTTAGGAATTGTAGTGCAAGATCATAATAAATCCATAAGAAAAAGGAAGAAGTCAGAGTTCAAAGAGATGATGAGTCTACAAATGAAGATGAATATTACTCTGCATTAGGGAAGATTCCTCCATTGTTCTGAGCCATCCGACTTGGAGACTTCCAGTAAATATGAATATTGAATAGGGGGAGTCGATGCAGTAGCTATAAAAGATCAGAAGACCTTCCTTCGAGTAGTTTGAAGTGTTTTCATAGACAAATTCAAAGCAATCATATAGCAGAAGTACAAAATGATAGATTGATCGATTGAGAAGCAGGTTTCCCATGTAGATATTAGAGGAATATCATTGAAACACTTTGAAGGCAAGGATATATTCATTACAGGTTCAAGGATGTGTGGCAGATCAATGGATATATTTTATTTAGTTTGAGAAACAAGAATATGTGATGATCAACTGCAACAGAGAAGCCTTCATAATAACACAGTGACAGATGGGTCAACATTGTGGACAATTGAGTAGAAGAGTTATGGACAACTTATGAAAAATGAATAGAGATGGATTTATGAGATCATTGGTAGGTCTAGAGAAATATATGACAGAGCATATTTACAATTTTAATCAGTGGAATCAATTGGTCACAAGAAGAAAAGCAGTGAAAGGAATAGTAGAAAAGAGAAATAAAAACCTTCAACAAAAGCTATATCATTGAACAATATGGCCATGGATTTCTAAATAGTGAACATAATAGGCCATACATATTTGAAGTCAATACTTTTTTTGAATGATTTATATATATGTCATAGAGTTACAAGAGTAAGAACCAATGGACAATAAACAACACTGGAAGAGAGGAAATGAAACACACATAGGAATCCCTACAACATGACATCTTGCAGAGAAGTCAAGGAAAGAGAAACTGTCAGATAAAGAGATCAGGAAAGAAAGATTATAAGTATGTAGATAGGGGGGGACATATCCACAGGGGGAGTTATCATTTTTCCCATGATGTCAAAGGGAAAGAGAGAGATCAACAGAGAAATAGTCAAGCACATGAAGTCAGAGAAGGATTGTTCAAAGAAGGTATACTTTTAGGGGGAGACACTCTTTTCTATCAAAAGAGAAGAGGAACTTGGAAAGAAACACGAGGACATAAACATGTGAAGATAAAGAACAAATGCATGAAGATAGGGGGAGAATCCCCAAGGAGAGATACCCTTTTCCGTTGATTTAAAAGGGGGAGAGAGAGAAACATTGTCGAGGACTGATGGTCACATGGGGAGCATGGGTATTAGAGTATGAGTTTTACCAATAATGTTGGTGTTGACATCAATGCCAAAGGGGGATACTGTTGGACAATTGGTTTTCATTGATGTCAACCCTTGGAGCATTCGAGATACCCCAGAGTTGTGATTGAGATTGATGGTGAGTTAGTTTTCATTGATGTCAACAAGAATGGTTGATGTCAATAGATGTGATGGGTGCATTTGATGAAGTCTACATGAAGCCCCCGAAGGTGTGGTTATGGAACCCAAAGTTGATCAAGGAATAAGGACATGAAGGACAATTTAATTGGAGGTAACATACTCATAGATGGATAGTCCTCATCGTGTAGTTTCCAATGGTAGGTGGTACGCCACGTGGTTCCTCACGGTTAGGGAGATATTCCCTCATGAAGTTGGAAGGAATGAAGAATGGTTAAGAAGCCCCTATTTGGTTACAAGTCATTAATGAAAGGGTAAAGTGGTTGTAACAAGAAATCCCTAAAATAAGGATAGAGGTTACTAAGAAAAAGTATAAATACAGCTCAAGGAGTCTCTCATAAATACATTCACACACACATTATATTGAATATCTTTAAGTGAATAAGTGATATGGTTTATCTTGTTATTGGAAAATTTGAGGTTGAGTATAAGGTAGTGAGTCTGAGGTTGTGAAGGAAGGTTGAAGGTGAAAGTCTCGAAGTTGCAACAAATATGAGTAACCCTATTTTCTGAGGTATCTGTGGGTTGTAGGTCAAAAGGGCGTGGATGTACGCGGGCTGCAGTGGAGAAAAGCATGGATATCCGTGGGTAGTAGAAGAGAAAGTCACAGATCTGTGAAAAGGCTTGTGAAAGGTTGTGAAGTGATGCTTGTACCAGGTTGTTGATTCCCAGGTTGGTTTACTCATCTATTATCTGATACAACAAGGTGTCTACACGATTAGAGGTATGCTTATGTATTATTTTTTAGGCTTATGCTTATGTTGTTATGATACATGCTTGAGTCATGTCATGGTAGTGATTGTGCATGGTACACCTTGGTGATGGTATGATACATTGTTAGAGGCACATCTTGGATACTTGACATATGGTTTGTTGTATGGTATATGAGTGATATGGAAAATGTTTGATGGTATCTCTTGGTACATAGTTTATGGATGTTGGCACATGCTTGAGGCACATGGTTTCAGGTACATCTTGGTTACATGTTGATGGTGTTTCCTTTGGTATATTGTTGAGGCATTGGTATATGTTTGAGGCACATATTTGGTGCATGGTGTGAGGCATATTCTTGGTACATGTATGAGGTGCATGTCTTGGTGATATTGGTGCATGTTACACCTTAGTGTTGTTATGATAGCACATCTTGGCTATATTGTATCTTGGTATTATGGCTATCTTGGTTATGCTTGAGATGATATCCTATGACATGATACATGGTTGATGCATGAGACGACACATGGTTGATGTACATGGTTGGTACATGTGTTGATATAGATGGTTGGTACAGGTGTTGATATACATAGTTGGTGTACATGGTTGATACATGGTATGGTACAGGTGTTGGTGCATTGTTGATGCATGGTTTGTTATAGGTTTTGGTGCATGGTTTGGTACAGGTGTTGGTGCATGGTTTGGTATGATGCATGGTTTGGTACATGATTGGAGCATGGTTTGCATAGGTGTTGGTGCATGATTGATGCATGGTTGGTATAGGTTGATGTACATGATTGATGCACATGGTTTTGTGATGGTATCCATGTGAGAAGATATGGTATCGTTGATGTTGAGTATCAGTGATAGTGACAGGTTGGATACAGTGACATATTGACAGATTACATGTTGATGTGAAAGTGACAATGAAAGTAGCAGTGACAATGACAATGGTAGTAACAATGACAATGATTGTGGTAGTGACAATTAGTCTACACTTATATTTTAGGGTGACAAGATGGGGCAAGGAAAGGGTGTTGTAGCCTCCTTCCAATTGGTGCTAAAGAAGATAGGGAGTTGGAGATTCCTTCAGGTTGGAGCCTGAGAACCAGGGGGTTGTAGCCTCCTTTTGGTTGGAGCCAGAGAATTCAGTGAGTTGTAGCTTCCTTCAGGTTGGAGCCTACAAATAGGGGGTCATAGCCTCCTTCTAGTTAGATCTAGATAATTGGGAAGTTGGTGCTTCCAATGAATGTATTCTTGACAATGTATAAGAAATCATTCTATGGTTTTCTTCCATTTGGGTTTCCACCTAAATTCTGGTGTACTGTATATTTGATGTGATGTGATGTTGCTTATGTTTATATGATCATGATATATTGAATGAAATCATAGATGATACATTGATGATATATTGTTGATAAAGTTGAAGTTTATATATTGTGGTTAAAAGTGGTAAAAGTGATCATACTAATTCACCCCCCCTCTCTCATTATTCCAACAAGAGTAGTAGCACCTATGGTGTATAAGAGAGTGATTAAGGATCACTCCAATAAGGTGAAGATATTTTGGCAGTTATAAGGAGGCTTGTGCAGATCAAGATAGGAATATCTTTTGGATCCCTCACCAAAGAAGATGAGAGAGTTAGGAGGAACCCCCCTTTTTGAACCACCCCCTTCTACATTTTTACTCTAGAAGATATAACTAAAGAATAAAGTGGAGAGGCAAGAGAATTAGAAGAAGAAAGTTTAGAAGTAAGAGAAGGAGAAGATATAAGTGGAGTAGAAGTTGAGGTCAATGAAACTTCGCCAGAAAGATCATTAGAAACATATATAAGTAGAAATCACTATGGAATATCAAGTTCCAGTTCGAAGATGGCCAATCATGATTCAACCCTTAGACGTCTCATATTCCATGGGATGGGAAGAGATGATGTAGAGAAACATTGGTTTACCTATGAAGGAATTTGGTCTATGAAGTGGATGACAAATGAAGCATCCGATATCGCGTAGTTAGAAACCACCTTCAGTGACATAGCTCTAGCGTGGTACATGTAGTATAAATATACTGTTCTAGTGGGACATAAAAGTTCCCTCATAGAGATAAATATATATATACTTAGATAATTTCAAAAACCGAAATCAAAATCACAATGTATAACTAAGATCAAAGAGATTAAGCAACAAGTTGGAAAAAACGTGTGGGATTATGATTAGCGGTTTAAGATCCTGTTGTATAGACTGACATTTCATATCCAAGATGTCTAGCATATAAAGTGATTTATTGTTGGAATCCTACCACACATTTGAGTCCCACTTACATATCAGAAGGTAATGATTCAATCATACGCCGTGGAAATTGAAATGCACTTTGAGTCTATGCCAAGAGGAGGTGAGACATCAACAGGTTTGGAACAAGTGCAATCTTAGCTCGTGAACCTCACCATGCAGCTACAAGCTATGGAAAATACAAAGGTGGTGAGCAAGAATGTTTGGTGTACCGCGTGCCACAAATAAGGTAACCACTAGAATGAGTGTTATACACTGGGAATTTATACAGTGACATGTGCACCAAATACATTTCCTACTAGGCCGCATATGAAATGGTGTGATATCTGTAGACAGTGGGGCCATGTACCTCCCTAGTGTCCAACATTGCAAAAGTATCAAATGACTACACAAACACCCTTTTGTGAGTTTTGTAAGTCGATGGGCCACGATGTAAACAATTGCCAGACATTGAAATTGATGAAGGAGCATACTACATATGTGTACTGGGTCTAAGAGGATACTAAGGGTGGAGAACATAGAGGGTTTGATCACGGAGGCTTCCAAGAAGGCCATAGAGAAGGATATGGAAGAGGAAGGGGTAGAGAATATGGTGGGGGAGGAGGAAAAAACCCCACCTGTTTCAACTGTGGTGAGATAGGCCACTTGTTGTGGTTTTATACCAAGCCTCACATGCTATATGGGAATTTACATAGCATAGAGCATGTCATATAAGATTTACTCTAGTTAGTGGAAAAATGGGAACAAAATTCGGGTTGTTGTAACATGGTGATGGTTGAGCCACGCAAGGAGAAAAAACTGAAGGAACTAGAAAATGTATGGGTGGTAACCTGAGAAGGTATCTATATGGGAGCCAAATTGGACAGAGGAGAGGGTTCAATGTAGAATGTAGAAGGAAAAATTAGAAAAGAAACACAAACACCTCCTAATTTTGAAAATATGTAACAGAAGCCGATCCCGCTCGATGCATAAAGGGTGAATGTGTGCACGAATATTCGTGACACATAGAGAGTGAATGTGCACACATATATACAACGCATGGTACAAGAGGAAACACGACACAAGACGTACCGCAAGGCTAACTTAGAAAACCAACTAAGTGAATTCTTACGTTGTATTCTTAAGGTGTTGGGTGATTCTATCGTTACCAATAAATTGACCCACATGTTGACAAGATGCATGGAGGAAGGGCATAACGAAGATACTATTTCTTCCTCGTTACTAGAATGAGATTTGTGCCATGTCATTAGGACGAAGCACATGGGAAAATAATTTAAGATGCAAACTTAGCTAGGAATCTATGAGATGGAAGGTATCATGTTTGACCTAGGGTCTGATGTGAACATCTTGATGAATAAGTCATGGGAATTGATGGACAAACCCAAGCTGGTGTGGCCCCCTATCCAACTTAGGATGTAAAATCAATACAAAAATTATCTAATTGGAAGGATAGAGATAATTTAAGTTAAAATTAATGGGGTAAAAACAAAAGAAAAATTTGAAGTAATCGAGATTATGGATTATTCAAACCCCTACCTAGTTCTACTTGGAATTGATTGGCCATTTGATAACAATTTCCTTTGAGATGGAGAATCTTTGATTCATTAATCCCTTGGATCCGAACCAAGGTGAAAACTACAATGAGCCTTTAAATGAGGATGCAAAAAGATTGACCATTGAGAATATATATAACATTATAAGGTGCAAGGAATATTATGTGAATCTGAGGACCGATAGTGAGCTGAGATGAAAGAGTGTCTTCTCATATGATACAGATTCTAAGGATGGAATGAAAATATGGTAGAATAAGTTATATTAAGTGTCGATAAGGATATGCACACGAATCAACAAAGCAATGTGTTGGGTCGAATTAGAGTTGCACGACCAACTAAGGTTTGACGAGACAAGACCAATAGATACATTTCTAGCACAAACAGAGGAGATCATGCTTGAGATCTAAAGAATTTAGGCCATGGATGAGGTGAAAAAGGGAACACCTGCTTGTTGGTGGGTGATGCACTACACATATCTATAGGAATGGGTGCAATTGGTGGAGTGCATCAAAGTATGGTTCCATCCCACAAGTGACTTTGAATTAATGAGCCGGTACAAGGATACCAAGGATCCTCAAGAGCACATTTATTTATGTGAGCAGTGTTGGACAACCAAGAATATTCCTAGCACATAATGTGTCCATAGGTTTTTCCATACCATGGATATGGTACCCAGAAGCTACTACATCCAGGAGGAGACAGGAAGGAAAATAGGGGAGTGGAAAAAGTGAGCAATCAATTTTACGTGATGTTCAAGTTGACGTCGGTGGTCCCCGCGCAGAGGGAAATCCTAGCGAGAATGAAGAACGTTATCTTTAATTGACAACCCAGATATCCCACATAGAAGGTGGTCTATGCTTCTCACAAGCCAATGGTAAAGTTAAATCAACCATTATACTGTTGGAATGTAGATAATATTGATGCACAAAAAGAGGACCCTTGAAGCTTACAGACCAATGAAATAGAGGGAGAGTGCATAGTTTGGGGGAAGGTTTCTAGTAGCACTGGACTGGACTGTACATAATCGTTAAAGATGAAAAAACATAACATCGACACAAATGAGGTGTTGAATATGGTGAGACTTGGGGATTAATGGGATTAGGAAACAGTAAAGCAAGTGGTGGACTTGATGAAGGAATATGAGGACATGTTCCCACATAGTTATTCTGAGATGAAGGGGATCACTAGATCCCTAGGGGAGATGAGAATCCAAGTGAAAATTGAGGCTAAACTTGTAAATAAGAGACCGAATCAACTAAATCCAAAATATAAAGAGAAGGTGTGGAAGGAGTTAAACAATATGCAGCTTGAAGTAGGTATTATTGTCCTTGCGGAAGAGTCTGAATGGATAACCCCAACGATAGTGCAACCAAATAAAACATGTGCTTTAAGAATTTATGTATACTTGAGGAGCTTGAGTGCAACTTGCGTACACGATTTGTTTCCCACACCCTTTACAAATGAAGTATTAAAGAACATAAGTGGGTGCAAATCTTATTCATTCATAAATGGATTTTCAAGTTGCCACCAGGTGCACATCACACAAAAGGACATAGCCAAGGTGACCTTTATGAGGGCATAGCCAAGATGACCATTACGACATGCTACTCTATGAGGTGCATGAAGGTATTATGGATGGACATAACGTAGGTAAGGATACTATGCAAAAAGTGTTGCATGGAAGATTATGGTGGTTGTCACTATTCAAATAAGCCATGGAGTATTACAAGCATTGCGATGTTTTCCAATGGATTAGGAAGCCATTGCAAAGAGATGAACTACAAATTTTCTTGGTCATTGCACTAGAGCCATTTGAGAAATGGGAAATTGAATTTGTTGGGCCGATCAATCCCTTGACAAGGAGAATCAGTACGTGGTATATCATGATCGTGATGAAATACTTGACACGTTGGGAAAGAGTTCTTTCGGTAAAGGATTGTATTCTGGAAACAAAGTGTGCTCTATTTTCGAGAATATTATCACTAGGTTTGGGTGATTGAAGCTATTGATGAGTGATCGAGGTGTACATTTTCTGAATGACACCATTCTCACACTAACTCAAGATTTCATGATTCATCATTAGAATAGTACACCATATCACCTGCAATCCAATGGAAACATCGAAGCATTTAACAACATATTAGAGAATGCGCTGACCAAGGCATGCAACGTGAAAAATGACAACTAGGATCAATGAACTCTAGCGGTACTTTTGGCATATAGAACAACTTGCAAACAATTGACTAAGCACGACCCCTTTGGGTTTCTCTATGGAAAAGAGGTAGTGATTCCTTTAGAATTCGTGGTACCAAGTTTGAGGATTGCAGTCACAACATAGATGTCAGATGAACAGTCGATGTAGAAGCGATTGGATGAGTTATTGGAATTGGAAGAGGACCAACTGATTGTGGGTCATAGCCAGTTGGTCAAGAAGCAAAGAAAAAAGGCCTGACATGACCACAACATGTGGAACAAGAATATAAAACTCAAATATTTGGTGTTATTATATGATAGTAATTTCTTGAAGCACCTTGGAAAGTTGCACATGCATTGGTTAGGAGGATTCATGCTTGTGTACATCAACAAGGCTAGTACAACAAAGCTGGTGAGATTGCAAGATCAACCTCTCAAAGGATTTATCAATAGAATTTGGTTGAAGGTGAATTATGGCCCACTGTTAGGAAATTAGACACGCTTCCATGATAAATATAGCATAAGAGAGGAAGAAATATTTAATCAAGAAAGTAAATGACACATCAAGCACATAGTACACATAGATTTGACCCTGGAAACCCAAACCAGGAAAACCAACATTCCTTGAGAATTCTAGTCTCTTGTTGTCTTATTCATTCATAACAGAAGGTTACATGTCTAACCTTGGTCCACACCCATGACACAATCAAAATCATACCCTCTTTCTTACACAGGAATAACCCTGTATCCAATCTGTCTTACATCTGCATGACCAACAACCTTTAAATTACAGACTCTTGGAGATTATCCATTCATCATATAAAGATTCAAGATTCGTTGATTAGCCTTTTTACAACCTTACATAACGCCTTCTTTATAGGATTTATAGCAGGAAAAACCTTAAAGAAAAGGAGCCTAAAAATGGTTACAGATCCATGCACATCATTGTCTACAAATCCCGTGAATCTTGGGATTCTATTACAGTCGACTACCAAGTTGGATTATCCGTCGACTACTAGTTGGCCTTCATTCGATTGTCACATGCCCACCTGTCGACCTCTTTTCGTTTTACCTCTTCGAGTTTCTGCCAATTTATTTTCCATGTCGAACCACCTCAACCTTCGAATTTGAATTTACTCGTTCAACTAACCTCGACCTTCGACTTGCTATCGATCCACCTTGACTTCATCTTTACCTAGTTGAACCACCTCGACCTTCGAATTCGAATGTTAGTCGATCCACCTAGACTTTCACTACAAAAAATATAACAACCCAACACCCACATGGTCATAGGTGCCGTGAATTTATGGATTTTTAGCGTTAGCATAGAGTAGGAGTTAGGTGGGTAGGAGTAAAGGTAGATATAAGTACACAATGACTAGTAGGATAAGACATATCTAGGTAATCCAGGAAACAAGATAGATTCTCTTGTAGATTTCAAAGATTTAGAAAACTTTAAGAATTAAATTCCATAGTACATACTATAGGACATGACAATTGTCTCTCCATAGGTGGATGAACAAACACATTGGAGGATATGACATCACACAAGTGGGCAGGTAGCGCCAAGTTAGATCAAGACTACATGGGAAATGAGAACAATCATAGCAACAAGTATAATCGATGGGTAGTTAGTACAATGGGACTTGAATCGAATGCACAACGGGTTAAATGAGAACACTAGGGAAATGAACCAAACGATTATTTTTTCTTACCATTGTCATCCTACTAGATCCCATTATCAATTATTGGACCACAGAGTCTAGAGATCTCATAGAGATGAGTGTCGTCCGAGATGAGCCAAAGATGCAAAAATAGTTCCTACCAACCTTTGGGCGTGAGTTCAGGGTGTAGGAAGTCCAATAATAGAGCAAGGAGCAGAGGATAGAGGCTAACGACGTCAGATATTCAACTCACATAAGGATTCCCCAGGGCCATGGTTACTTCCACACAACATGAGGAACACACTAGATTATAGGTAGCAATGGAATCTCGAATGCCAACAATTGATATCATAAGAACAAACCACATCTGAAAATGTCTCTTGTGTAGGGGACCCAGTTTACAGTGTGCCGACTGCAATGTTCGAGTCACGACATAGTTCCTTGAATTATTCTTTGAAGCTTACACAAAATTCATCCCAGGTCCCAAGGAATGAGAGTGGGTGATCCTCAAAAAGTGAGCCAAACCCATATACAAATATGACAGTTCAACGTAGGTGGAAACCCCCGTATCATGTGCAACTACCTTGGTATTAACCACCCTCATGAAGCTCGTGAGAAACAATAAGAAGATGAAGTACAAGCAAAATGGAACTATCACCCTAGACAATGTTCTGGAGGTTACCAGGGTGATACCACCGGGTCCTAGATGATGAACTTGGCCTAAACGACACAAAAGATTCTAGGTGCACATTTCTCTGTCGGTTTCATGGTGGATAGAAAATATCTTGAGAAAGACTAGAACAAGATTGTCAACAAAGAGGTTGGTATACCCGATGAATGAAGGAATAATTCACATTTGGAACTCAGGGGTTGTTGATACATTCAAAGGGCCTGTGAATTTCCACCATAGCGACTGCACTGGATATATTTCTCCTAGGAAAGGATTGTTGGAGGCATTCCACTAGTCCAACTCAAGAGTTCTAAAAACTTCATCACCGAGATAACAATGAAGGAATTTTGTTAGCTTGAGGATGAGAAAACTAATAGTTTTGGGGGCCTATTGGCACCCTAAGGCTTTGGAAATATTACATATGTGCCACAAGTCTGCATTACGCACGTGCCATGAGTTTTATACCACACAACACAGAGATTCAACACTTGTGCCAACCAATTTTCTACTGTGTGCAATGACTTGTAAAGATCATATGCATAACAAATCCTCGCATATCTTCTATAATTTTATTAACCATTTTTGTAACATATTTATCGGTCATGGTCGATATTGTTAGTGAGATGGAAAGTTTGTTATGATTTCCATGGTTTTGTAAAGATATAAGGGATTCATGCAAACATAATGGGGTTAAATTTTGGTTCATTGTTATTGCTATTCATTGTAATTGTAAAGTTGTAAGTATAATATGAGAAAGAAAGTAGATAAAGATCTAAGTTTTAGGTCTTTGGTTTAATCTTAATGAGTCTCAATGTAGGCTATGAGCATCCATGTATATGAATGTTTATCAGTGATTAATGAATTAAGGCCCGAGGCCCACTTGATATTCTATAATAGGTTTTGTTTTGAATGAATGATTGTTGTGTTTTGATGTGCAATATTTCTATAGAGGTTGTAATGAATGAGTAGAATAATGTTATTCATGAACAAAGAATAATGTGAAGATCATAGTTAAGTGCTTTTTGTTTGTATTACTCCCTCATGCTACACACCAAAATTTGGTCTCTATGATTCTCATGGTGTCTCGAGTGAGACCTTTTTTAGTCCTTGAAGATTGAATATGCTCACACCTATGGGGTATTTGTTGGTAAAACCTTTTGAACCATAGGTTTAAAACCTTGAACCAACAATTGGTTTCATTATTTGTACCTTAAGACTTTGTGTTGCATGTTGGAGGAGGGAGATGACATGGAAACCTTCCAAGAAATAGATAGACAAATGGATCTATGAGAAAGAAGATGAGTTCGCACAACGGGAGACCAAAAACCTATAGATCAACCTGGAGAAATGGAAACAAAGGTACATATATTAAGATCTACATGAATTTTTCTTTGTTGATTTTCCTTGTATATTACATGAATGGATGAAGAGCATATATTAACTATGTGTGGTGAGATCAAGAACATTTAGTTTGGGATCAAGAAACCATAACTCGGTTGAAATCATTAGATAATAAGTGGGCCAAAGATATTGATTTCTAGTTTAAATGAGTTAAGGAGGAATATATTGTTGAGTTTGAAATTGAATGCAATGAATCCTTCAGTAGTGTTGAAAGAAATTTTGCAGCCATCCCTAGAAGAATATTGTTAGAAGAAATCTCAATGTGGATCAAGATGTTGTTCATGGAGAAAGGGTTGATCGACATGGATCCCAATATGATGGTATAGTTGATCCAGATTATATAGGGAACAAAATAAAGGAAGATATATAAAAAATAAACAAACAAATATATTGAAATAAACATAGTAATACAACTAAATTCAAATTCTATTAATGATTGTTTGTAATACAAAAGCCTGTAAAATGCAAAGCACACAAGCTAGCTAGAATGGTGGTAGCTAAGCTCTGAAGATAGATATGTGATGACTACGCTAATTCGCAAGGAGTTGATTATAAAAAGGATGAAAAGGAATTTTAACATAAAGCATCAATGATAAAACCCTAAACATCCAAAAACCTAACTCCAGAAGATGAAACACCAAAAGGTTTATGGGCCCCGATGTGGTTAGTTGATACATCAATTTCCCCGTGGCACAAATTTTTCATACGATCTATGTTTGGGGTGCTCGGTACCTCATTGGAAAGGTTGATCCAAGGAGTACACATTTTTTTTATCCTAACATCTTCCTTTATTGAAAAATAGGCAATGACGAGCCAAAAAAATGTCATTTAAGGCCTCAAAATGACCTCGAAATTTTAGGACCCAAAAAACCATAGAAAAACTACCAAGATGTGGAACCATTATGAATTAGTGGAAAAGGTGGTTGGCCACCAGTATCCACCTGGATTAGTCCTCCCCCCTTAAGAAGTAATGGTCTCCATTGCGTCAAGTTTCTCCATTAGATGGGAAAACTTTTGTTTAATTCGACTCCTTGTGAGTCACTTGCCCTGGTGAAGAAACTTCGTTGCTTTGACAACCTGATGGAGTTGGTTGTTCTATTGGCAAGTAAAATTTGTATTAGTATCCATGATTCAATAAAATGTCACTTTTTCAATGCATTTAGGATTGATTTATATAGGGTCCAAGCGCTCGTTCACGTCTAAACTGTCCAAGAGAGGTGGAAAATATGGTCAAAGAAGTTCCATATTAAAAATCGGATGCAAGCCAAGGAAAGGGGGAATACTAAATTCAAAATAATTCTCACCCAGAGCCTTGGTGATAGTGTAAGTCCTATATCAGATTGGGCGGAGCCTTTGATGGGGTCCCATGAGGTACTCTTTCTAAAAATGCAACCATACCTTATCTCCCACCTGAAACTTGTGTGGTATCAGATGCTAATCATGGCGCTACTTGTACTTATCAATGGATTTACACAAATTGTCATGAGCTTGTTGTTGAATGTTATGGATTCACTCAAAAAAAACGGTTGCTTAATCAACCTCAGTATGAGCATGGGAGGACGCTTCCTATGCAGCTGCAACAAACAAATATACGTTAATGGGGGTTAATGGCTGGAACCCCAAGAACACATGGAAAGGGTTGTGGCCTATATATTTGTGGAGGGTTCTGTTGTAGCTATGTTGAAAATAAGGAAGGATCTCATCCCATGTGCATGGATGTTTGGAATTGTACAACCTCAGGATATGAAAAATCATCCTATTGACTACCTATGTTTTTCCATCACTCTGTGGGTGGAAGGCAGCTAATTTGTCCAGCTTGGTGTCCATCATCGACCATAGGATGGACCAAAAAGTACTAAGTAACCTACTATATAGATCTAAAATAATGATTCGTGGGAGACCAAAATGCACCCAAACACATTCAAAGAAGAGCTTAGTTGTGGCCTTGGTTGTGATGCTCTTCTTCCAGGCTTCCAAAAGCGCCATCTTAGAGAATTGATCAATGAACACAAAGACACAATCATTCCCATAATTGGTTGAAGGAATATCAGACATGTAATCCATGAATATGGAATCCCAAGGCCTAGTGGGAGTAGGAAGAGGGGTGTATATCCCATGTTTCTTGATGGCGGGTTTGAAAATGGCGCAGACAGTGCAGGATGTGATGTACTTGCAGACATCTTGTCGAAGCTTCGACCAATAAAAATGATTTTTCATATCTACCACTACCACCAATAATTTTTCCCATTTTCCGATGATTTACTGACGCATGTTCGCTGCCATAATGTCACAAGTACGACAAAGGAAACAATCATTTTTTTTTGCGTCACCTTCATTGAAATTATGACATTCAACTGTGCGTCGCAATACCAATCATTTTAGTCGTAAGAGAGACTAACGTTCCCCAATTAATTCATCACACTCACATCATTTTTAATCGGATGATCGACGAAAGAGTGACAAAATTTCGACAATAAAGTGACAAACCGTTGACAAAAAAGTAACAAACTTTCGACAAAAAATTGAAAAACCTTAGACGAAAAATTGGAAAACCTTTGACGAAACATTGACAAACATTCGACGAAAAATTGACAAACCTTTAATGAAAAATTTCCAAACGTTCGACGAAAAAATGACGAGAAGGCTATATGTCTAACGTTTTGTCTAGGGAGGAAAGAATCCATGTTCTTCGATGGTCCGACGACTATATATATATATATATATATATATATATATATATATATATATATCTGTGTGTCCAACAAAAGGCTTGTAGGGGAGATATGCTTTCTAAAGGCATAAAAGGAGAACAAAATCATAATTATTTTATGAAGGAAGTTGAGATAATGTTATCTCATAGAGACATTCAGGGTGAACACTATACACAACTTGCAAAGGGTATTGATGGGATCAGATAAAACAGAGGAATTGGACAGAGAGAAGGAGGTGTGTAATAGGAAGAGGACAAGGGTGGCCTAAGGGACAAAATAAAGGCCAAATGAAGGTAAAATAAGCAAGATAGGAAGAAGGCCTTATGTAAAATCATGTACACTAATTGAAATTAATTGAAGACAATAAAATTGTCCTTATTTCTGTGTTATTGATTTGATCTCATGTCTCTGTGTGACCTTGTAAGACTTATCCATCTAACAATCGTTATTAGATTCCAATGAATTCATGTTATTCAAAGGAAATATGTTAAGATTATGATTGTAGGTTATAGGGGTTCAAATTCTATTAAGTATCTCTACTTAGAGTAATAAGGGTTGATAATTTTGATTAAAGAATGACCTGAAAGGAAAAGGCGATTTGTAATCCTTTGAATCATAACTTGATTAAATTGGGTATTACAAGTTATATAGAT
>ML870226.1:10140-22485 GCA_009831015.1 Picea engelmannii | reverse complement strand
AGTATCATCATCAAAACGAGAATCAAACAAGTCCTTAGGAATTCATATTGTTAAAGTAAATGCCAGATTATAATGGCCAATTAGATATTAGATGTAGGCATTAATAAAGTCACTTTGACTTTAGGTTATTTTATGCTTTATTCACTTTTGTGTGTTTCTCAGTCTATACCACATTCATAAAGTGGACTGACTCGACTAGCTTGTAATTGTTTATAAGAAATATTTTACTTTCTTATCAATGCAATGCAATACATAAACTCTCTCGTGTATCTTGGTTTTATTTATGTGTTCAATTTTAGCGATATGTTATTAGATATAGGAAGAGTCTAAGAGTCAAAAGTTGTATCGAGAGTCTCGAGCATTTAAAACACATGGTTTCCACTCTTATGACTTCAACATTCTTAGAATAATAGAGTCTAGGAGAGCATGAAGACCTAGGGAATGTTGTCAATAGAGATGGATCAAGGGGTCGATAGCGTAGCACATCGAAGAGACAAAAGGGTTTCATCAAAACCAACTATTCATTTGTTTTAATATCCAATTGAAGCACAATTAAAGTTAAATTTGAAATTAAGTAGAAGCTTGCTGATTGAGAATCCAAAAGAAAAAAAAGGGAAATTAAAAAAGAAGTACAATTGTACAAGCACTGTACAACTGCCAAAACTCAATCATTGTACATTATCCAACATAAAAATCAACCACACATGAGCTATACAACCTCCATGAGTCGTATGGATAAAAAAATTTAGTTGTATGATTGTACAATAGTCATCAAATTTAGGTGTACGACTGTATGAAAGCCATCCAATAAAAATTTGAGTTGTATGGACCAAATTGAATGCTACCAAGGGATGTTGAGCCTAAATTTGACCTATATGGTATGATTGGGCAGATAATCAATGAAAATTTTGAGTTTTATCGATAGTATAAAATATTTTGAATTAAATGAAAATGTTCTTTCCTATATTGTTTCCCATAATAGTAGATATGGAAGAATTAATTGTTGATTTGGTGATTTTCAACATATACATGGAGAAATTGACATCTTTCTGAGTGTGTTTTACCACTGTTCTTGGGAAGATCGACCATAAATTTGTACTTATGTATGTTTTGTAGCTGATTTTGAGTGGATTTTTAAAATTCTATGTGTTTTGATGCTAATTAACAACAAATTTCTCAAACTCTGTGTGTTTTGAGGATGTTTTGGGGAAATTTTATTAGATTTTTATTTTTTTGCAATAGATGGTTGTTACAGGTCTTTAGAGCCAATATCCAGGTGTTCTTACTCCAAGATTGTAGATTGAGAGATGGAAGAATATGTATTTTCAACATTTTACTCTATTTCAGTATATGCTTTTGCATTTTATGACTTGTACCAATGGCCTGTTTACTCAACATCATCTGGTGGAAGGAAACCAAAGGTTCTTTCACAAGAACTACAATACGTGGAAGCAACGCATGTTGGCCATGTTATCCACATTTTGTGGATAACTAAGGAGATTATGTCTCGAGGCCCTCAGGTTGCAGATATGGAGTGTCAAGAGACTACATGACCAACAATACCCTTTTGCACATTTGGAAACCCCTCTCACGACCACAGATGGCCACAGATTTCCAGATTGCATCCACCACATCAACTAGCTTTCGGAAGGCAGTGGGTCTTTCTCCATGAGGTACAAGTTAGTATTATGGTGAGAATCATTTCAATATTTAAAATCTCGATGAAGTTTCTCTTGTAGAAGGCCTGAACGAGACTTTGTTATCTGGTTTCCCTTTTGAAGAAAAAGAAGTTATCCAATCTTGTGAGGAAGTGATCAACTCCTATGGTGCAGATGAATTCATGGAACAAACCTCAGATATAGTTGGCAGACACATTGATGATTTCATACAGGTTGGGAGACATAGATGGGATGTGGGTTGCTTCATTATTGATAGAGATCCCATTTATGACATTGAGGGTATCTCTCAGGCAGAGGGGGTTGAAATGTCATCTTCAGAGGACTGGCCTCCATGCATGTATGATTTAGATGTTTGGAAGCCTAGTGATGATATTATTACATATTTGTTTTTCCCTTTCAAGGATGAATTTTAGCAGTAGGATCTTCATTCATCCTTTAATACATACCATTTTGAGGACGCATATTTGATTTATGAGGATTCTTATCCATTGTGCTCATATTTTGAGGATTACCAGGACGTGGCCACCATAGAGAAATCATAGATTCATCCTTCAAAACGAAATTATATTCTCCTTGGATATTTTCATCAAGATTTCTAGGGGAAGAGACGATGTTTTTCTACACCTGAGATTGTTCCTTACCTCATACCCTCTTCTCCGGGAGACCATGCAGTATTGTTTCGATCTTTCATTTCCTCTCAATCCTCGACAAGTAGTGAGTCTTTATGTGCAAATGAAGATGAGCCTTCGTCTACATATAGTATCCCTCTTCAGAGATGAATCGGCCAGTCTTGTGGCTACACTTTCAGGCACGATGATTGGGATGATGGTTTCTCTTTCTAGCAGGATTTTCTCCCTCCCGCCCATCTTCATGAGTTTTAATTCATGATCGATTATATGTTTGTTCATACTCATGATTATTATGTGCTTGACTTATCTTTTTTGTATTATATGATTAAGCACAAGAAAAGATACTTTGATGAGATGATCAAATGGTCGCATTGGTTGTATGACTTCACCTGACATCATCCAGCACATGATCTTCAAGGCCCCAAGGCCCTAGGTAAGTAGGTAAGTCATTTTGATTCCCTGCATTTGCATCTTGATTGCTCATGTTAGTTTAGGTGCATTTCATTTTCATTTTTCTCTACTTGCATATTGATTTCATGCTTAGGTTGTAATTTTTTGAAAAAATGTCAAAATTTTCTTTTTTCTAGCTTAGTTGGTTTTGATTATTATAATATGAGAAAAAGGATGAGTAGGTCATCCTGCACTTGACAGTTTGATTTTTCCTTGCAAACACAAGTCTACCAGGAGATGTTGAGGTTCTCATGCACTCTACGATGATCACATGTACCCAAGTAGGAGACAAATGTTATCCCCATTTTGTGGATAACTAAAGAGATTATGTCTAGATGCCCTCGGGTTGCAGATATGGATTTACGAGAGACTGCATGACCAACAATACCCTTTTTCACAATTGGAAACCCCTCTCACCACCACAGATGGTCACATATTTCCAGATGGCATCCACCACATCAACTAGCTTCCTGAAAGTAGTGGGCCTTGCTCTATGAGGTACAAGTCAGTATTATGATGAGAATCATTTCAATATTTAAGAAAGATGAGTATGTTGTATCTTATATTTCTCTAGATTTCATAACATATTCATAGGAATTATGCCTTTTTCCCTGCTTTACCTTGGTGGTTGAAATTGTGCCCTGGTAAGTGGTTTTCCTTGGGGATGGTTTTGCTACTAGGAACTCCCTTAAAGAACCATCATATCATTCCCAACCATACTTACCACTTTCCATCATTATTCCCCTCCATTTCCTTATCAATTGGGATTTTAGGGTGTATTGACCCAAGAAGGGGTTGTCCCTCATTCTATGGGAATAAGGGGTTGAAGGCCTAGAGGGATTGATGTTGGGTAAAAGATAAAATCCTTGTATGAACCTTCTAGATGCTTCGCCCAGGGATCACCCAAGAAAGTAGTGAAATTCTTATCTTTGAGTAAAGGGGACCCACACTATAATAAAGAATGCTTAAAAGGTTAGTTGAAGGATAGGAGGTCTCATCATGAGCTAACCTATCACATCCATGAATATCTAGTGGTATGACATTGCCATCATATGGTCACCAAACTAGGGTAACGACTCTCAGTTGCATGGCTAAGAGAAAGGGGGTCTCATCAAGAGCCAACCTTCTCATTTCCACTAGGTGTTTGTGGGTGACATTGTTGGTCACCACGTCAGGGAAGTGACCTTCAACCTCTCCTTAAAATTATGAAAGAATAAATGAATGGAAATTAATGGGCTTGGAAAAAGTACATTGTGGACGAAGGTACCACACATCCTCTACAAAGGCACCAATGAATGAGACACTACGACCCCGTGTATGTCATAAACCCTATGCCCATTGAGTCTTGAACCCAACCAATTCACCCACTTTACATGGCTTAGAGAGGGGTCTCTTGGAAATTCTCCTTGACCTAGGGAAAGATCTACCTAATAGGACACCTCGTCAACACTCCCATATTCAATCTTGACAAGTCGCATAGTGTCTTTGAGAAATTAATTGTTTGATATAGTGATCTTTGATGCACATGCTTAGGTGGCTCATTTATTGATTGGATTCACTTATCATGATGTTATGACTTGAGATGCTTAGAGGGCATGCTCATTTGTCTTTTCAAGACCTAGTTGGTGGACAATTTTTGGAGAACAAGCCTAGCTTGGGCTTCGATGGGGCTGCAAGCCCAGAGGTTGGATACCAAGGGTCCACATGCCAGATCATAGAGATGAAATATTGAATACCTAGAAGATGATGTTGAATACCTAGCCCAACCCTCACATGCCAAACCAATTTCCCAGGAGGGGAAAAACATCTTCTTTTTGAGTTCGACGTCATACTTGGGGGCTAGGGTTTGGTGTTGGTGTTGCCACTCATTGACACATGGACGTTTTGAGGAGGATGAGGTCTTGGCCATGAGAATATTGCATAGATGCTTGACATGTGGAATTTGGAGGCCTACCATAGCTTCTCCAACACCAACGACTTGTCCCAAGTGGCTAAAATTCCCCTAAAGGGGTGACATCCATGTAAAATTAAGGTTTTATTTGTGCAAAAGTGAAATTTTAAATGAATTGTTTAATTTTACTTTATTAAAGGTGGCAAGATTAGGGTTGTTGACCCCTAGTCTTGTGGTTTACCCCTTAATATGTGGACAAGTCACCTTGGTGACATTTTGTATAAATAAGAGATCATAAGATCTCATTTGGACATAACTCTCCCTCTTGTGAGGAGAACTTGATCTGAAATTTTTGCTACACTTGGCTTATTTTGTCTCTTGTGTACTTGTTTATGGCTATCTTGATGAATGGTTGATGGAGGAGTGAGGCGCTAGCATTGGATGAATGGTTTCTATATTTTATGGTGGATTGTCTTAGCATCTTAATTTTCGCTACACTTGGATTCTTTTGTCTCTTGTGCACTTGTTTATGGCTATCTTGATGAATGGTTGATGGAGGAGTGAAGCACTAGCCTTGGATGAATGGTTTCTAGATTTTATGGTGGATTGTCTTATCATCTTTCTTGATTTTCGTATGGTATTTTACTCTTATGCTATCATATTTTGAAGTCAAGGATTGTTGTGCTAGGAGCTAAGTGGGAAGTAAGAGCATTTACACCCCCACTCTAGTCTCCATCATTTATTACTTGAAGTTCATTGATGTTGCAAGGGTTTGTTTGAGGAAGTAAGAGGATTTACATCCCCAAGGAAGTATCATCTCTAGTTCATTTATTTCACTCCATTAACCCAATATTAAAGGGACTCATTTATTTTTTTGCATTGGAGATATTAAATCATTTCCTTGGGAAACGTGAAATTTCGTCTTTTGAAAGATCTCTTGCTTGGAGTTGGTTTGTCACATTGAGAGGAATCTTTCCCTAATAGGGTGTCCCCTCTCTCCCATTATTTTAATTTCTTTTAAAAACTTTAACCTATAGCCATTAGGGATGAATAATCCTAGCTACTAACTCCCTCTTATCTCACAAACTAACCCTAAGAATTCTCTGTAACTTCACTCACCTAGTCTACTAACTAGGGTGCACTTTTTGGGCTAGTTCTTAGCACTTTTCTGTTGTTGATTTTGTTGTTGCATGCCATTGAATGCTACATCCATAAGGCTGCAATTTTCTGCAGAAAATACATGTTGTAGCAGCTTGTTGTGTTCAACCTCAAAGTGCCATATCTAAGTCATAATTGATTACCTAACTCATTAATAATATCATTGGTTGATCTTATGCTTTTACATGCTGATTTGGAATGCTTTATTTGCTGATATAAATTGTTATTTGCTGCTGCAAATTAGGGACAACAAGCTTAAATTCTCGATCCATACTAACATATATCATTGCAAGTTGGATTTTCTTGTGTCTCGGATAGGTACAATAATCTGGAGAAGTACTATACCTTTGGGGAAACAATCACTTGACTTACAAGGCATCTCTTTCCACTTCTCACTGCATTTATACTTGACCTCTAGGGTCTCCACTCCATCTCTATCTATTTCCATCTCATTCCCCCTAGGGTCAATGAGATCGCCTCCCTAGAGTGACCTAGTCACCCTTGAAGTGTAGGACCTACATCGAGGTGAAATTGGTTGTAGGATTGCCTAGTTGTAGCACTTTCTTTTGTGGTTGGGTCGAGCTTTTTCCAACCTACAACCTGTGCTATAAAATTTTGGCACCATTGTCGGGGATGATTTTGAATCCTCTTCTGAACCCTAACGACACCTTGGCAAGCTATCTTGAAGCCTTTATCCCTTAGCTTTCCTGGCGACGCCACCCAAGGGACGTTCCCTTTCCACCCTTCTTGATGAGCTCATTTTGAAGCTCATTTGGTGACTCCACCTTCCCATAACCCACTTTTCCCTTATCCTTTTCCATCCCTTGGTGAGCCTTGAGCTCATCTAGCGACTCCATTGAGGTATTACCCTAAGTAATGAAACCATGGCCTCATAGGACTTACCATGGGAATTCCATAAGGTTTATCCCTCCTTTGATGTTCAAGATATTCCTGGATATCCAAATCATTGTTCCCCAGAGTGGAGGTCAAGTTGCCCCAAATTTTACGTTGATCTAGCTCTAGTAGTCACCCATGTCGTGAATTACATAAGTATGCCTCGAGAGTAAATGTGCTACATGAAGATGTGATGATGAAAATTTTCGTGTCTTCACTAGAATCAAATCAAAAGGATTGGCTTGAACACTCATGTGATCCAAATAGTATCCCTTCTTCTACAAAGTTCATTGAAGAATTTCTCAAGCAATATTGACCAACTACTCAAAGTTTGCAAGATGCTTTCAAAGAGATCAAACACACTCTTTTCCGAGAAGGTTTTCCGATCGATGATGAGACAATAGATGAGGAAAATCTTGAAGAAGATCCGAATGAGACATATGATGAAGATGAAGTATCTGCTCTTCCACTTGATGAGGACATCCAAACCTTTGATCTTCCTGCACATCAATAAGAGAACATGATGAGTTATAATACTTTTGAGGACTTTGATGATGCTTTGTTCCAAGACTGTGAAAATGAAGAAAACTGCCAAAAGGATCTCGATGAAGTTTCTCTTGCAGAAGGCCTAAACGAGACTTTGTTATCTACTTTCCCTTTTGGAGAAAATGAAGTTATCTAGTCTTGTGAGGAAGTGATAAGCTCTTATGGTGCAAATGAATTCATGGAACAACCCTTGGATATAGTTGACGAACACATTGATGATTTCATATAGGTTGGGAGATGTAGATGGGATGTGGGTTGCTTCATTATTGATAAAGATCCCATTTATGACATTGAGGGTAGCTCTCAGGTAGAGGGGGTTGAAATTTTATCTTCAGAGGACTGGCCTCCATGCATGTATGATTCATATGTTTGGCATCCTAGTGATGACATGGTTACAATTTTTTTCTTCCCTTTCGAGGATGACTTGTCGCAGTATGATCTTCATTCATCCTGTAATACATACCCTTTTGAGGATGCATATTTGATTTATGAGGATTCTTGGCCATTGTGCTCAGATTTTTGGGATTGCCAGGATGTGGCCACCGCAGAGCAATCAAAGTTTCATCCTTCAAAATGGAAGTATTTTTGTCTTGGATATTTTCATCAAGATTTCAACGGGAAGAGGCGATGTTTTTCTACACCTAAGACTATTCCTTACCTCTTACCCTCTTCTCTGAGAGACCATGCAGTATTCTTTCGATCTTTCATTTCCTCTCATCCCTAGAAAAGGAGTGAGTCTTTATGCACAAATCAATATGAGCCTTCGTCTACATATAGTAGCCCCCTTCAGAGATGGATTGATCAGTGTTGTGGCTACATTTTTAGGAAGGATGATTGGGTTGATGGTTTCTCTTTCCAGCAGAATTTCCTCCCTCTCGCCCATCTTCATTAGTTTTATTTCATGATCAATTATATGTGTGTTCATACTCATGATTATTATGTGCTTGACTTATATTTGTTGTATTATATGATTAAGCATAGGGGGAGATACTTTGATGAGATGATCAAATGGTTGCATTGGTTGTATGACTTCACCTGACATCATCCAACACGTGATCTTTAGGGCCCCAAGGCTTTAGGTAAGTAGGTAAGTCATTTTGATTCCTTTCATTTTCATCTTGATTGCTCATGTTAGTTTAGGTGCATTTCATTTTCATTTTTCTCTACTTGCATATTGATATCATGCTTAGGTTAGAATTTTTTGAAAAAATGTCAAAATTTCCTTTTTCTATCTTAGTTGGTTTTGATTATGATCATATGAGAACACATATGAGTATGCCATCCTGCACTTGATGATTTGATGTTTCCTTGTAGTCACATGTCTACCAGGAGATGTTGTGTTTCTCATGCACTCTACAACGAGAACATGTCCCCAAGTAGGAGCCATATGTTATCCCCATTTTGTGGATAACTAAAGAGATTATGTTTCGAGGCCCTCAGGTTGCAAATATGGAGTGACGAGAGACTACATGACCATCAATACCCTTTTGCACAATTGGAAACCCCTCTCACCACCACAGATGGTCACATATTTTCATATGGCATCCACCACATCAGTTGGCTTCTGGAAGGTAGTGGGCCTTGCTCCATGAGGTACAAGTCAGTATTATGGTGAGAATCATTTCAATATTTAAGACAATTGAGTATCTTGTATCTTAGATTGCTCTAGATTTCATGATATATGCTTGGACATTATGCATGTTTCCCTGCTTCACCTTGGTGGTTGACATTGTACCCTAGTAAGTGGTTTTCCTTGGGGATGGGTTTTCTACTAGGAACTCACTTAAAGAGCCATCATACCGTTCCTAACCATACTTACCACTTTCCATCATTATTCCTCTCCATTTCCTAATCTCTTGAGATTTTAGGGTGTATTGACCCAAGAAGGGGTTATCCCTCATTTTATGGGAAGAAGGGGATGAAGGCCCAGAGGGATTGATGTTGGGTAAAAGACAAAAGCCTTGTATGAACCTTCTAGATGCTTCACCCAGGGATCACCCAAGAAACAGTGAAACACTTACCTTTGAGTAAAGGTGGCCCACAATATAATAAAGAATGCTTAAAAGGTTAGTTGAAGGATAGGAGGTCTCATCATGAGTTGACCTATCACGTCCATGAATATCTAGTGGTATGACATTGCCATCATCTAGTCACCAAACCAGGCTAATGGCGCTCAGTTGCATGGGTGAGAGAAATGGGATATCATCATGAGCCAACCTTCTCATTTCCACTAGGTGTTCATGGGTGACATTGCCATTATCTGGTCACCACACCAGGGTAGTGACCTTCAACCTCTCCTTAAAACTATGAAAGAATAAAATAATGGCAATTAATGGGCTTGGAAAAAGTGCATTGCGAACGAAGGTATCACACACCCTCTACAAAGGCACCCATGAATGAGACACTACGACCCCTTGTATGTCATGATCCCTATGCCCATTGAGTCTTGACCCCAACGAATTCACCAACTTTACATGGCTTAGAGATGGATCTCTTGGAAACTCTTCTTGACCTAGGGAAAGATCTACCTAATAAGACACCTCGTCAACCCTCCCATATTCAAGGTTGACAAGTTGCATAGTGTCTTTGAGCAATTAATTGTTTGATATAGTGATCTTTAATGCACATGCTTAGGTGGCTAATTTATTGATTGGATTCACTTATCATGATGTTATGACTTGATATCCTTGGAGGACGTGTTGATTTGTCTTTGCAGGACCTAGTTGGTCGAAAGTTTTGGGAGAACAAGCCTAGCTTGGGCTTTGATGGGGCTGCAAGCCCAGAGGTTGGATACCAAGGGTCCACATGCCAGATCACAGAGATGAAATATTGAATACCTAGAAGATGGTGTGGAAGACCTAGCCCAACCCTCACATTCCAAACGAATTTCCCAGGAGGTGAAAAACATCTTCTTTTTTATCTTGACGTCATACTTGGGGGCTAGGGTTTGGTGGTTGGTGTTGCCACTCATTAACACATGGACGTTTTGAGGAGGATGAGGCCTTGACCATGAGGAGATTGCATAGATGCTTGACATGTGGCCTTTGGAGGCCTACCATAGCTTCTCCAACACCAACGAATTGACCCAAGTGGCTAAACGTCCTCTAAAGGGGTGACGTTCATGTAAAATTAGGGTTTTATTTGTGCAAAAGTGAAATTTTAAATGAATTGTTTAATATTACTTTGTTAAAGGGGGAAATATTAGGGTTGTTGACCCCTAGTCTTGTGGTTTACCCCTTAATATGTGGAAAATTCACCTTGGTGACATTTTGTATAAATAAGAGATCATAAGATCTCATTTGGACATAATTCTCCCTCTTGTGAGAAGAACTTGATCTGAAATTTCTGCTACACTTGGATTCTTTTGTCTCTTGTGCACTTGTTTATGGATATCTTGATGAATGGTTTATAGAGGAGTGAGGCTCTAGCCTTGGATGAATGGTTTCTAGCTTTTATGGTGGATTGTCTTAACATCTTTCTTGATTTTGGTATGGTCTTTTACTCTTATGCTATCATTTTTTCAAGTCAAGGATTGTTGTGCTATGAGATAAGTGGGAAGTAAGAGCATTTACACCTCCACTCTAGTCTCCATCATTGATAGTTTGAATTTCATTGATGTTGCAAGGGTTTGTTTGAGGAAGTAAGAGGATTTACACCCCTCATTCTCAAACCCTAACTAGAGATACTTGCCTTGGGAAGTAAGAGGATTTGCACCCCCAAGGAAGTAGCACCGCTAGTTCATTTATTTTACTCCATTAACCCAGTATTAAAGGCACTAGTCATTTATTTTTTTGCATTGGAGATATAAAATCATTGCCTTGGGAAACATGAAATTTGGTCTTTTGAAAGATCTCTTGCTTGGAGTTGGTTTGTCACATTTACATGACTCTTTCCCTACTAGAGCATTCCCTCTCTCCCATTATTTTAATTTATGTTACAAAATTTAACCTACATCCATTAGGGCTGCATAATCCTAGTTTCTAACTCCCTCTTATCTCACAAACTAATCCTAAGTATTGTCTCTAACTTCACTCACCTAGTCTACTAACTAGGGCACACTTTTTGGGCTAGTTCTTGGCACTTTTCTGTGGTTGATTTAGTTGTTGCATGCCATTGAATTCTACAACCATAAGGATGCAATTTTCTGCAGAAAATACATGTTATGAAATCTTTCTTTGTTCATCCTCAAAGTGCCATATCTAAGTCATAATTGATTACCTAACTCATTGATAATATCATTGGTTGATCTTATGCTTTTACATGCTAATTTAAAATTCTTTATTTGTGGATATAAACTATTATCCGCTGCTACAAATTAGGGACAACAAGCTTAACTTGCTGATCCATACTAACATATATCATTGGAAGTTGGATTTTCTTATGTCTCATGTAGGTACAATCATCCAGAGAAGTACTATACCTTTGGGGCAACAATCACTTGACTTACAAGGCATATATTTCTAGTTCTCACTCCATTTAGACTTGACCTCTAGGGGATCCACTTCCATCTCTATCCATTTCTCTCTCATTCCCCCTAGGGTCACCTGAATCACCTCCCTAGAGTGACCTAGTCACCCTTCAAGTGAGATACCTACATCGAGGTGACATTGGGTGTAGGATTCCCTAGTTGTAGCAATTTCTTTTGTGGTTGGGTCGGGATTTTCCCAACCTACAACATGTGCTATAACAAGCACATGTTTGTACCAGCACTTGGATGTTATCATCCTAGGTTAATATCCCTAACTACAAGCTACATGTAGAGACCAAAACAAATTTGATGAGTGAGACATGTTGAAAATCCTAGATAAGGGATCTATGTATAATATTTCTGAAAACTGGTAATTACTTTGAACGATAATAAAATTCCCTTTTACTTTTCAACATATCATTAAGAAATTACACTTTAGAAATTCAACCACATAAATGCAGTATAAAAATAGAATAGTAAAACAATAGAGATCACAAAAAGACACAAGATTTACCCTAGGAAAACCCACGAGGGGAAAAACCCAACAACACTTTCAATAGATAAATTCTTTGTACAACAATAAAAACACTTAGAAACCGGTCTCAGCCTTCATGTCAAGCCCTATAAGTT
>ML870226.1:0-10040 GCA_009831015.1 Picea engelmannii | reverse complement strand
AGAGAGAGAGAGTCTCCACACCTGCAAACTGGAGAAGGAGAGAGATAGATGAAATATAGATGCCAAGAAGACTTCGCTTGAGATGCCCAATTACTTCTAGAACCAACGAACTTGTAATAGCTGCAACTGTTGAGGAAGGCAAGTTGTAGTGTGTACAAATGAAGAGCCCAGGGATGTATTTATACTAATTCATCACTTATTTTGGGCCAGCTTCTCAATTGTGTTGGGGCCGACTTTTACAAAGAGAGCCACAAATTTATTTTTGCAAATTCAAAATTTCCCTCTTGAAATTTCTAAAGAGGACTTTACCCAAAAATAAATTTCCCATGTCTCTAGCATTTAAATATGCTTTACAATATCCCAAGACATAAAATATACATTATTAAGACCAACCATAGTTACAAAATTCAGCACTCCCTCTTAACTAGGGAGGTATTCAGAATGACCATCTAAGTGTTCTTCAAGTTCACAAAAAAATAATCTATTAAAGGGTTATAACAAAAAATCATTAGCATCATCTGCATTATCATCATCAACATCAATCATCAATAGTATCATCTATCTAAGTCATACTTCATATGAGTAATCGAGATCGATATTCCATACTCCATCTGAGTAATCGGGCATGCTGCACATCATCTGAACCATACTATAATTGAATAATCAAGCATGATGCTGAATAAGTCATGTGCTGAAACCCTACACACTCAACAAAGTGTTCAACACTTGTCACTCACTCAACATAATGATTGGTGATCACAAGGATCATTCTTCTAATTCATACATACGTCCTAGAAGAATGTTAGTCCTCGCAGATGTTAAAAGCCACGCCATAGGCTACAGAGACCATTCCTATAGGAATGCCAGTCTCAAATTATTTTCTAATCGGGTCACCATATGTACCATAGCGATCAATATCTACCCATATGTGCCTTAGAAAATATTGGTCCCGTATCAACCACCCTAATCAGGACGCCATGTCCTTAGGGGGTGGACTATTGAACCTTATCGAGCCATTAATTATGCCTCGGGAGAATATCGGTCTTGGACCATTTTCCTAATCGGGCCAAAATATGCACCTTAGGAAAATACTAGTCCATGATACGTCAACAATCTGTCAACCTGGACCATTATCAGCGAGAATGTCAGTCCAACAGTACAATGACTATCCATAAATACTCCCTCTCAACCATGGGAGTAATCTCCACAGGCCCCAGCTAGTCTCTAAAGTATACAAAATTTCCTTTGGACAAGGGCTTTGTTAGAATATTTGTTGTCTGCTCATCGGTGGAGATGTATTGGAGCTTCACTTCTCCCATTTGGACTTTATCATGTAGGTATTATTACTTGATCTCAATGTGATTTGACTTGTCATAGAACACGAGGTTCTCTGAAATCCTCACACAACTTTGATTATCACAGTATATCACAGTCGAATCCGACACCTGATCAAACAATCCAGAAAACAACTTACAGACCCATATTGATTCTGTATAATCATCACAAGCTGCAATATACTATGCCTCTGCATTGCTGAGTGCAACAGACTTCTACTCCTTGCTAATCCAAGATATCATAGCAGAGCCCAAACTAAAGCATACTCTTGAAGTGCTCTGTCTTTCATCTGTACTCCCTATCTAATCAGAATTTGTATATCCATGCAACTGTAAATCATTGTTTGAGACATATCTCAAACCATAGTTCAACGTACCACACAGGTATCTCAGAATATGCTTTGCGGATGTCCAATGCACATGTCTCGGTTCCACCTGGAACTGGCTTAAGGTATTCACAACAAAGAAAATTCATGGCCTGGTATTAACCAAATACATCAGTGAGCCAATCAATTTATGGTACGTGGACAGATCAAACAAATCAAAATCAGAGTCTCTCAACTGCTTAAGGTTTGTCGCCATGGGAGTTTCCAGGGATTTGAAATCCATCATCCCAAACTTCTGAAGGATCTTCACAACATACTTCCCTTGACTTAAGAATAACGAGGTTTTTTCCATACCTCCATCCCCAAATAATAGTGCATGAGACCAAGATCCTTCATATCAAATTCAGAGGTTAGCTCCCTCTTACATTGAATAATGAGAGGCTCTGCACCTGTCAAAAACAAATCATCAACATATAACATTAGAATCACAAGTGCATCTTTCACAACCTTGTAATAAATGTTCAGATCAACATAACTCTTGGAGAATCCAAGTCTCATTAAATAACTTTCCATTCATGCATACCAAGGTCTTGGATCTTGCTTGAGTCCATACAAGGATTTCTTTAATCTGCATACATGAGAATCTCTCGGGTACTCCTCAAAACCTTGAGGTTTCTCTATGCACACTTCTTCTTCAATCACTCCATTGAGAAAAGTAGTCTTCACATCCATCTGATGTAAACTCCATCCCATGGAGGCTGCAAGAGAGATAATGGATATGATAGAGGTATATCTAGCAAAATGAGAAAATGTCTCATCATAGTCTTATCCCTCTTTCTGGGAGAACCCTCTGGCCACAAACCTTGCCTTGTATTTATCAATACTTCCATCCACAACATTTTTTATCTTGTAGATCCATTTTGAAGTCACTATAGACTTCCCTTCAGGTTTAGGCACAACTTCCCATACACCGTTCTTCATGATGGATTGATGTTATTCCATCATAGCTTCCCTCCATTCTTTATGCTTGATTTCTTCTTCAAAGGTGGAAGGTTTTGCATTCATAAGATTTTTCATAAGTGTTGCATAACTAGAGAACCTCTTGGGTCTCTTACTTTCCCTAAAGGTGCCACCGGGAGCTTCATGTCCTAGTGCTTCGTGCAAAGTGTATTTGAGCCATGCTTGTCTCTTTCTTATCTCAAGAACAACAATTGGTTTCTCGGGTTCAAGTGGCTATTCTGGTTCTTCATCGGGATGATCTGAAGGACTTGTACTTTCTTCCTAGGGATCTTCATGTACCTATTCATCGTTGGAGTCCATGGAATCTTATATGGATTTCCTATAAACAATATTTTCATCAAAAGTCACATCTCGACTGACTTCAACCTTATGTTGACCCGAGATATAGATTCTATAGGATTTTGATGATTCATTGTAACCAATGAATATCTCCTTCTTTCTTGAAGGTTCCAACTTCTTTCTTTTGTCCTTGGGAACATGAATATAAACAAGATAGCCAAAGATCCTTAGATGTTCAACACTTGCTTCTTTCCGGAGAAGGCTTCTTCTAGAGTCATGTCCTTTAATATATGATGAGGACTTCTATTCTGAACATACACAGCTTCCATATTTGTTTGTCCCCATAGAAACATGGATAGATTTTGATCATTCATCATTGCCTTCATAGTCTCTTCAATAGATCTGTTCTTCCTTTCTGCCACGTCATTCTGTTGAGGGTTGTGTGGGACAATCATTTCCCTCTTAATTCTGGAAGATTTACAAAATGGAAATGAGTTCTTTGGAGGTGTATTCTCCTCCATTATCAAACCTTAGAGTCTTGATCTTCTTACCTGTCAAGTTTTCCACTTCAGCCTTGAATTCTTGAAACTTGTGAAATACTTCATCCTTTGTCTTCAAAAGGTACATCCAGGTTTTTCTTGAAAAATCATCAATGAAGGTTACATAATAAAGTGAGCCTCCTAGAGACTTCACAGGCATAGGACCACATACATCTGAATGTATTAAATTCAAGATCTCCTTGGATATATTTTCACTGCTTGGGAAAGGCTTCTTAACATTCTTGCCAAGTGCACATCCTCTGCACACACCTTCATGTACTGATTGCAGTTCAGGTATACCTACTACCATTTTATTTAAGGATGGAAATGCTTGGTAATGAAGGTGAGCATACCTTCTATTCCATAGTTCACTAGGATTAACTTCATCATGTATAAAGGCTTGAGTATTTTTTCCTAGAAGCTTATATAATCTTCCATCACAGATTCCAATAACTCTAGCATTATTTGTACTAGATCCCTTAGACCATACAAGTACCTTTCCATCAACAAATTCTATTCTATCTCCTTTATCCTGTAGACAAGAAATGGACACTGAATTATTTTTCAAGCCAAGTACATATAAAACATTACCGAGATGAATATTGTTACTTGATTTTGTCTTGATAGATGTATTCCCAATTCCTTTGCCTGCATACAAATTGTTGTCTCCAAGCTCTACTCTACGGGAAAGATTCTTCTCCTTCATACTTGAGAGGTTGACAGGATCTCTTGTCATATGTCTCGAAGCTCCACTATCAATCAACCACATATCATCATTGTCTTCAATAAATCTTGTAACAACTGAGAAATAGAAGAAATATGTTTCTTCATGTTTGGATTTCTTTGGAGGTTCTTCATCATTTACATCATTTGTGGAAGCATGATGCTTTCCTTTCCTTTTCTTAGTTATATTAGGACAATCACGTTTATAGTGACCAAATGTTTGGCAACCAAAACATTAGACTTTTGACATATCTCTCTTTCCTTGTGGATTCGGTTTTCTCCCTGAATTCTTGTTCTGAAAACCAAACTTCTTCTTACCTCCATACTTCTTGAATCTTGTTGCATAAGCTTGATCATATTCTCCTTTATGAATTATTTCCTTTGATGTGATCCTTGATTCTTCTTGCACACAACATGTCCATAGCTCTTCAAAGGTAGGAAATTATTTCCTTGTGTTCATACTGGAAGAAAATGCATCCCAATATCTAGGTAAACCATTGAGTGCAATAGTCACGATCTCTTTATCAGGAATTTCTTCACCAATAGCTTGAAGTTGATCTCTTAGTTGGGAGATCCTCAAAAAATATGAGGATATAGTATTGTCCTTTGTCATTCTGATATCACAAAGCTCATTCTTTAAGCTAATTACTTGACCAACATTCTTGACTGTTAATATATTGGTTAGGGAATCATACATTTTCCTCGATGTATAAAGGTTTGATATATATGGGATCAAGTGATCTCTAATTGAGTCCACAATGAGACTCATGATATCAATATCATTGTCTTTGAACTTCTCTTTTCCTGCATCATTTGTTGGTTCTGTAACCTTTCCTTTCACCATATCTAGGACTTTATTCTTGGCAAGGATTAGATCAATCCTAGTCTTCCATGCTATGAAGTTTGACGCCCCTTCTAGCTTGTTCTTTGATTTCATAGAGGAAGCCATAGGTGTAAAGTAAATAGATCTTCTTGGATATAGGTCTTTCTTTGACGGTGATCTCAGATTTCTTTTCTTCACCAAAGCTCTAATACCATGTTGAAAATCCTAGATAACATATCTAGGTATAATATTTCTGAAAACTGGTAATTACTTCGAATGATAATAAACTTCCTTTTTAATTTTCAACATATCATTAAGCAATTACACTTCAAAAATTTAACCACATAAATGTAGTATAACAGTAGAAGACACAAGATTTACCCTGGAAAAACCAAAGAGGGGAAAAACTCAACAACTCTTTCAATAGATACATTCTTTGTACAACAACATAAGCACTTAGAACCTAGTCTCAACCTTCAAGTCAAGCCCTAAAAGTTTTATCCCCTACAACAGTTGCAACAACTGCACAAAAGATGTGCACTAGAGAGAGAGAGTCTTCACACGTGCGAACTGGAGAAAGAGAGAGATAGACGAAAGATAGATGCCAAGAAGACCTCGCTTGAGATGCCCAGTTACTTCCAGAACCAACGAACCTGTAATATATGCAGTTGTTGAGGAAGGTGAGTTGCAGTGTGTACAAATGAAGAGCCCAGGGATGTATTTATACGAATTCATCACTCAGTTTGGACCGACTTCTCAAATTTGTTGGGGCCAACTTTTACAAATAGAGCCAAAAATATATTTTTACAAATTCAAAATTTCCCTCTTGAAATTTCTAAAAAGGACTTTACCTAGAAATAAATTTCCCATGTCTCTAGCATTTAAATATACTTTACAATATCCCGAGACATAAAATATACATTATGAAGACCAACCATAGTTACAAAATTCAATGAGACATAGGGTAGTAGTGCTACTTAAGTTGTCTGTGATATATAAAATGCTTCTTGAGGTCTAGACATGGAAAACTTCAACAAGGATTTGGAGCATTTGAGAGAGTCGCATGGGATTTTAGATAAAGGAAGAACCTTGCTCATGAAGAATATGTTTATTTTTGTCCCGATGGATGAGAGTGCATCATTACAAGAGAACTTGCTCAAAACCAAGGATAATGAAGAACAATTGTCCACCATTGGTCGAAAGATGGAAGAGGAGGACATGGTGGTAATCACATTAAAAAGATTACCACATGCTTATGAACACTTTACACCCTGAACATTAACATCACCTCTATGAATGTTGACATGTTTTTCAATGAGTTGTGAAATAAGCTTGATGGACCTCCCCATGGTAATATCATGAGGCCCATCTTTGGTACATTTTGGTCATATTTGTACCTTAAAAACCCTCTATTGCATAGGTTATTTCCCATATCCCTTGGGGATTCCTCCTAGAGCTAAGTCTTTTGGTAGAAGATAGTTTCTTCATCGCACTTCACTCCACTTCCTATTATATTTTAACATATACAACACTAATATTAATTTTTCAAGCTTATTCCATGAAGATGTGGCCTAATGACTAGTCGAATATGACCTAGGTTCAAATCCTAGATAATTATGCTCCAGTAAAAACTACATTCAAGGTCGAGTGAAAGTCTTAATGACCTTAACGACCTCAAGTGTGGAGAAAAATTAAGCAAATAAAATTATCCAAGGGATAAGCCCAAAGGTTCATGTTAGTAAAAAATGTGAAGTACAAAGTTAACATTAAATTAAAAATTTATAAATATAATAAAAAGTAAAAGATTCTAAATATTAAATATTCAAAAGGCAATTTATCATGTACATTTTAGAGATATATATTTTAAATTAATTCCAATATAGAGACAAAATCATCTTTAATGTGTGAAAGTTGAAGGGTTATTAAAAAAAATTCCTTCTTTAAAAAATTAGGTAAGCCTTTCAATTTTTATCATTTGGTAAGACAAGAAGGTCCTTTGGCCTAAAAGGTAATGATATTTCATTAATAAAATATGCATGCAATATATTTATAATTAAGCTTATAATCACTGGGTAAGCTCTTCAATTTTTATCATTTGGTAAGACAAGAAGGTCCTTTGGCCTAAAATGTAATGATATTTCATTAATAAAATATGCATGCAATATGTTTATAATTAAGTTTATAATTACTGGCTTAGTTCAACTTTAAATGTTTTCAACATTTTTTGTTTGAACAAGTATGGTATGAATTTGATCTTTTGGAGATTTGGTGGGAATTCTTGGTTTTAGCTATGCCTCACTTGGATATTGCTTCCACATTCCTCTCTAATGAGGATTTGGAATTCTCAACGAGCAATAAACCTTTCCACATCAACACAATCTATGAGGTGGCATCATGTGATTCCTGGAATTCTTTGGTAGAATCATACCCTAAACAATGAGGTAGTTTATGCGAGTGTATTTTTGGTAATGGATCTTTGAGTTTTATGGAAGTAAATGGAATAATTATCTTTGTGATATATATCTATGTAATTTTTATAATGGATGGTTTAAGTTAATGTTTATGGGATTGTTTCACTGGGTGGGTAGGTTAATAGGTATGTTTTCTTTCTCTGGCCTAGAATGTAACCATAATTCTCTATAGTAATGGGATTTTGTTTATTTAGATTAGAATCCTTTCATTTTCTCTACAACATTTCTTTTTGGACATGGTTGAAATTCATTATTTTTTCAATTTATAAATGCTTGGTAGAATATGATTTGTTAATATCTTAGGATGAGTAAAAACATATATGCCATACACTCAATTATTTCAAGATTTGCATGTTTCGAGTTGTGTATTTAACGTTTTGAAGCATGCCTAATGTAATGCTTTCATAGTCTGAAAATGATATGTAACTCTTTTGCATACATTACCTTGTTTACTTCATTAATGTTCAAAAGGATATGAAACTCTTTTGCATGCATTACCTTGTTTCCTTCATTAATGTTCAAACTTCATAGTTTGAATTCCGGTAAACAATAAAATTAGATCCACTTTATGTAGATTCAATTCATGTGTTGCATCAATGAAGTCAAATTCTCTTATTTGGTTTTATTTCTAGGTGAATTGCTTGAAGTGCTTAATTTGTATTTTAGACTTATCTTCATGGCTTGTGTTTGAGTTGATGATGGATTGTAGAAATCAAACAATCCAGTCATCAATCAATATGTGGTCAACGAAATTTTACATTTTTAGGATCATATTTTTCAAGTTGTGCAATGTTTCTTCATTTCATTCAATCACATTGTTCAAGTTATACTTTTCAAGCTTCCCTATGTAATATTATTCAATCATTTATCCATTAATTACGAGCATAGTGGTCAAGGAGTGAAGGATTTTAAGCTTTTACCAAACCAAAATTGGCTTGTTGATGGAATGCTTTATTAGGTGCTTTTGTTAAGTTAGTTTCATTGCTAGGTGGATTTGTTTAAGTGTTGAGGTTGGTGTTTTCATTGTGTTCATTTTTTAGTTAGTTGTTTTCCTTTGAATCCGATGCCATGAGATGTGTTTGAGATTGATTAATGCTCTCTACAAACAATTTCTTCCAATTTTGTGCTTGTTTGATTCAAATTTAATGCACCTGGGTCATTTTATGCTTTATTTTGTGGCCCTTTCCATATTTGTTACCACTACGAAATAGGTGAGTTCGAACATAAATTGATCATCATGTAGGTGGCTCCTAGTACTCGAGAAATATAGTTCCTATTGTTTCATAGGGAAGGGTGAAAATTCTTAAGACATTCTTTTATATTGCTTGTCCCGATTGATGATTATAGATTTTGGATGATGATTGAAATCCATGAAAGAGAAAGTTGGATTTCAAATTTAATTCTCTCTACAAACACTTTCTTTCAATTGAATGTTCGCTTGATTCAAATTTAATGCACCTAACTTTGTTTTTTTCTTTATTTCACGACCCTTTGCAAATAGGTTACCACTAGGAAATAGGTGAGTTTGAACATAAATTCATTCATCACCATGCATGTGGCTACTAGTAGTGGTGAAATGTAGTTCCACAGAAAAATGTAGGTCGAAATGTTTCATTGGAAAGGGTGGAAAATGGATAAGACATTCTCAACATCTGGTTATAGTTCCCTAAATTGAATGCTTCATTGATGGAAAATTCAATGCACCTGGTCTCTTTTTTTGCTCGCTTCATTTCACGACCATATGTAAATGTTTTGACACTCAATGAAAACATTGAAACTACAGACGAATTTATTTATTGTCCTGCATGTTATTCTTAGTGCTCAAAAAATAGTTTTCCAAATTAGTTAGACAAGGAATGAGAAATTGGTTCAAACATTCTCTAGTACTTGCTTACACTGATGTTTTGGAAATTCAAAATTAAGGATTGAATTTTATGAAAGGGAAAGTAGGGCATAGATAGATTTCTTTAGAAGTTTAGATTTAAATTACATTTAATGTTTTCCAGTATTGGAACTTTTGGACTTGTGTCAAGAATTTAAGCATATCTATGCTTATGATTGGACACCAATACCTAGTTTTGTTTCATTAAATTGTGTTTCTTTCTATATTCTTAATAAAGATCATTTTTAGTATCCATGCTTATCTTAAAGTGTAGAAACTTTGACAAATCTTACTAATTCTTAAAATGCCAACCATAAAATGTTGGCAATATTTTTGTAAAAAATTCAAAGTTTCTAAGGATTTTATATAGTTTTTAGAATTTTTTGGTGATTTTTAGAGTGAAATACTTTTATTATTTAGAATTTGGGTGAACCATTTTAGGAAAAAATGGAAATCGACAAATCATTTTTTGGATAAAAACATGGAAAATTAGCCCATGGGAGAAATTTAGCTCCTAAAATTTTCCGTGACTCTTAGCCCAATCAATAGAGGGGATTTTGTTGTGTATGATTTAATAATGATTATATTCAAATTGGTCATATTCTTTCTAACTATTTGTGTGGGTCTAGGTGTGAGGCTGGCA
>ML870224.1:19924-30740 GCA_009831015.1 Picea engelmannii | reverse complement strand
TTTTTAAATACAATAAATTTAATGTTACGATAGATTTATATATTTTTAATTATGTTAAGGAATGTTTAATAATATTTTATTTTTTAAGTTTTCTTTGTTTTTGAGAATATAGTAAATCATAAAAAGAAATAATAAGTTAATGTTTTTGGCATTACTCCCCTGCACTAATGAAGTATTGAAGAAGATGGAAACAAGTTTTGGACCATTTAGCTTACGTGTGTTAACATCACCATTGGGTATAATGAATAATTTCACATGTTTAATAATGGTGAGACTTAGATGTTTTGTAAGACATTATTTGTATCAAAAGCCTTTTCAATATAGAATATGAATTTGGGGTGTATGTCTTTTAGTTTGTGTGATAATGTTATTATGTAGTGTATTTAAATAGTGGATATAGAGAATTTAAGAGCAATATATGAAGAAATATAAATTACAAAAAATAAAAGAGAAACAAACCATAATATAACACTGGCAAAAATATAACTTTTTATTGATATGCCAAGAGGTGAGCAATGTTTACTTGCCTCTTCAAGGAGGCAACCTCCAATTGAGAAGATCTCCAATACACTAATAATATTTGACATCCATTACATAGCTTCCTACCTCTATAAGTAGTTTCTCACTAGTTAAACCCTCACTATGTAAACCCTAATCAATAGTCGTCTCAACATTAATGAGTACCAACTACCTAGTAGCCTTATTCCATAAGGATGACCCTTTTACATTAATTAACCAACATCAACTACSTAGTGGACCATATTTAAAGTAGATAGCCTCATAAATTGATTACKTGTGTTATTATCCAAACTCCAAAATAGTCAATGAATAATAGTCCACTTTAAGGGGGAAACCTTGTTTTCCAATATATACAATGCACAAGACAAGATGCCTATATAGATAATTTACTTTATTACAAATAGGAGATAAAGTGAGMATGTTGTAATATACCACTAAGATGACCTAATCATGAMTAATAAACTAATAACAAATGAGTGTTATGGCCYTAACATAGAGCCTTAGGTGACTTAACATAATCTCTCTCTTTTAAAAAAATATTTTACCTCAAAGCTTGTAATTAAGGGTGTTTTTTCTTGAATTGCTCATTTTCCCAAGTAGCTTCCTCTGGAGACATATTATTCCACTTGATTAGGTACTCCATAATGGTTCTATTCCAAAGAGATATATTATTCCTATCTATAACTTTTTCTAGTTCAAGAATCAACTTCTCTTCTCCATCTAATTCTAGAAGTTTTGTTTACACTAGCATAGTTTATGCCAAAACATTTTTTAGGAAATATACATGCAAGAATAAGGAACATCTAACTCGTATTCCACTTGTCCAATCTTGCAAATAATGTTGTAGGGTCCATAAAACTTTGGAGCTAATTTCCGATTCTTCTTTTGTTTGAGAGTAGATTTATTATAAGGTTACAGTCTCAAAAACACCTAATATCCATCCTCAAATTGTATTTCACATCAATGTTGATCTTCTTATTGCTTCATCTTGTTTCTTTCCATTTGAAAGTTTTATTTAAGAATTGTAAAAGTTTCCTTAGTATTCTCCATATGTGATTCTATTTCCTATACATTGGATTGGTCCTACAAAAAGTATGAGATATTAGGAGTTGGATATCCATAAAGGGATTCAATCAAGGACATCTTAGTATATGTGTGATAGGTAGTATTATACCATCATTATGCAGGAGGAATCCACTTCACCCATTGAGATTACTTGTATGAAAAATAACAATGTAGATAACCTTCTAAACATTTGTTAACTATTTCTATTTGACCATCTATTTGTGGAAGATATGTTGAGCTCATAGCTAGTGTTGTTCCACTCATCTTCCATAATTATTTCTAAAACTTTCCCGTGAATTTTGAATCTTTGTCACTTACTATTACTTTAGGAAATCCATGAAGTATATGAATTTACCCTAGGAATGCTTCTTCCACTTCACTTGTTGTATATCTACTTTGAATTCCAAAAAAATTACATAATTTGTGAGTCTATTCATGACCACAAAAATCAAATCCTTACCTTCTTCTTTTGGTAAAACTGTAATTAAATCCATTGATATTGTTAGACTCAAGTATTAGGTAAACATGAAGCACATTTTATTAATGATATGATGCATGTTTATGTACATTGATGTTGACACTTGGATTCATATTCCAAGATGTCTATTGGATTCCCAAAGATGATTCATTTCATATTTCTCTATTCAAATAAACCTAATAGATTACATTTCCAACATTCCCCCCCCTTAATCCAAAAGGGTGTATATGAGTCCAAGATGAGAGCTGATATATCTCAAAGTGGTCAGTTGAAATTTGAAAGTGTGTAGTTGCTGATGGCTGAATGTGCTCTCTGAATTTGGTGGTTTTGGGATGACCACAAACTGAATGGATAACATAAGTTGATGTCTTCTACTAAATGGAGATCATGGTTTAAGGAAGACCATAAACCAATCTGGTGGTTTAAGGATGACAACAACCTCTGGAACCCTTCTCTAGGATCAATGGTTCCTGGATCATTTCTTAAGTTAGCTAGAATATCGAAGTTGATGTCTTTTGCTAATTGGAAGTGCTCTCGAAATGGGTTTAAACATGACCATAAACTATAATGTAGAAGAAGATGAAAGTCTTATACCAAGTGGATATTTAAGGGAAACCATAAACCGTAGTCTAGAAGAAGCTATAGGCCTTCTACTAAGTGGTGGTTTAAGGAAAAACACAAACCAATAACACTCGCTTGTCACTACTCGAATGATAGGGCTTCGATAATTAAAACCATACTGTCAATCCTTGATGTTGTTCTCCCATGTCAGGGACAAGGTGAGAATACAAGAATCATTTTATTCCAGATGCATCAATAATCGAGAGAAAATTCTATGGTATGGCTGCGATATCTTCTTAGCTATTGATGACCAACACCAAGAAGCCATCCAACCATAGTGATTCTTTACTCTTGAGTTTGTCTTTCATTTGAAACACCTATCTAAAGGATGACTGTGTTGTCCACAATTATCACAAGGATGAATATCGAAGCACTAATCTTCCATGTGGCCAACTCTTTGACAATGTTGGCATATTCAAATATGCTCTTGAATTAGAGGAGGTGAAAGTGAACTCTCTTGCAACATTACAACACTCTAAAAATGGATCGGTATGGTGTAATATGGCATTTGAAAGGTGACATCATTTCCATATCCAATGTTGATTTTGTGTTTATTGTTCCTTATTTCTTCCCAAGGTCTGATGATAGGCTTGGAAAGAGGAAGCTAATATTCATTTGTACTTGAATTTGGAGCTGGGTCACTGAGTGTTTGTTGCGTTGGCTATTGATCTGAATCGACAACATCATCTTCATAATATTTGAAAAGAGGGTTCTAAAAAAGAACTAGATCAAAATTTTGTTGTAGATTATGTCACTCAAGTGCATCGTGAAGAAGACGAGTTTGAGTTTGCAGTAATACTTCTTTAGCTTGTGTAACTTTCAAGCATGTCACAACAGACTGCAAAGTGGTTTTGTCAATGGTGACTATATTATCCAAAGAAGAGAATATAAGATTTTTTAGTAACTCTAACATTTCATCAATTCGATCCATAGCTTCGACCAAGGTTTCTTGCAACTCCACCCCTTAATAATCAAAATAAATCATCAAATAGTGAATGGAGGGTGTCAACTTCTACAAAAAAATGTATAGGTTTATGGTGTTATTAAAAAAACAATAATGATCAAAGAAGAATGAATAAATGTATACCAAATTAATCCTTGAAAGTTGTCTATCATTAGCACCATGGTGAATCATCCTACAGTTTCATTCTTTCTATCATCAACCAACCTCAATGGTTTCTTTTCTAGAGTCTACCTTCAATCTCACATATGCACAACCTGGTGACTTGATTAATTTTCACATGCTTCAATGATATGATACATGCAAAAGCATATGTTACAATTCATGATATCATCCTTGATGTTACACTGATAAACCACATAGAGGATACACTACAAAATCTTGCTTGGAATTGGATACTATGGGCAATCTTAAAACTTGTATAATACCCACAAAATTATACTCTAGCACCAGAATCGAGCAAGTAGATACAAGCTAATATAAATAATTTGAACTTTAATACATATGAGTAGAATATATGTGTACACTTGCCAGAACTTCTTGGAATTCCTAGTAGTTGACCCAAAAACAAGGCTGGAACGACATAGAATAGTCGGTCTTCTGGAAAATTGCACTCTTCTCTATTATATGAAATTACAGGGTCTCTTAACCTTTTCTTTGTTTACAACAGTTCCTCTTCACAGCTCAAGCATGTCTGGAAACATGGATTTGAAAGCCCCATGATTTTGTGCAACCATACTTGAACCTGTTGATACAACGATCTAGGAGGAACTACTGATAAGTGAATGAGAATTTGACCATATTAAGTGGTGTTGATCAATTCTTGTATCTTGGCATGCCTGCAATTCTTGTGTATGCATGGATTCCACGAAGAAGCTATCATCTCAACCTTGAGGAGTCTGACTAACATCGAACCTTGGAGATGCCTGCGAAGAAGCTTGTGGGGATGTTCCAGTGACTAAGTTTGCATCTATGGGTTTATGAGCAGAAATATTTTTGTAATTTTTGTGCCAACAACACACGCCATAACCCTTGACACGATTGATACCAAGATATTCCCAGAAGATATTACTGTATGGTTGAAATTATAGGGTTTACCAAAGCCACAACATATTCTTCCACCGTAGTGGTTGAGGACAAGGTATAAATAAATATAAATGACCACAACTATGTAAATTCCTTTGTGTAGTCAACTGTGTGTGACCTCCTTCGTGTCTAATTTTCAAAGGTTGAATTTGGAGTTTTGGGTAGAAACACTAAACGAAATCGCGGAGGGTGTAGACCATGTAATCAATATGCATGGAGAAACCAACATTTGATTGAGCCAGATGTCGAGTTTGGGCCATGATATTAACATCACCTTATGGCCTCCACGTCAATAACAAAGGGCCATCACCTTGGAAAGCAATATTAGGGAAGGTGATACCACCGACAATGTTAAGGCGAGGTATAGACACGAGTCTAGGATTGTGCGTGCGAATCTAAATCCAGCAGCAACAAAATGAAAAGAACAATTTTGCAGCAATAGAAATTAGGTTAAGGGTTAAGGTTCGATGACCTCTCTATGATACACAGTCAAGCATGAGAATGGAATTGTCGACGAATGTGCAGCCAGAAGAGTCAGAGGCGTTTCTGGACATAAAACGCCTAGGATTTCTACTGGAAATGGGAAAGCAGAGAAAACCCTAAATGCGAGACTCAGATCTGAGCAGACAAAAAGACTAGAACATTTCAGACATATAGACAAACGTTTCTGCAAGGAAAGGAAATGCTCAAAGAAAGTTCAACGCCAAGGGAAAAAACTAGATAGATAATCAACTATGGAAGAATTCCATACGATAATCAGGCCCTAGGAATTATAGGGGCTCTATTAGATAAATGTGAAGAGCATTTTATTAATGATATAATACATGTTTATATACATTGATGTTGGCACTTAGATTCATATTTCAAGGCTGATTACATGTGCAAGAGATATCTCTTCTCATTTTTTATTATGTATGTGTAAATGATGAAGTAATCTTGAAGTATTTATCATTTCTCTATTTCTTTTGCAAACTTAACATTCTCTTACAAAATTTTGAATATCTTTCTTCATTCTTTCCAATAAATATATTTTTTTAAATATTTTCATATCTTTTAAGAAATCTTGAATGTCCATCTATCGAAGAGTCATGAAACTTTCTTAGTATTTTTTTGATTGAGGGCATAAAAATATTCTACCCTTGTACTAGAGGATATCTCTCTTCCATTCTCAATGTTCCATAGTATTCATCCCTTCTTTTATACATTATGTTTTTTGTCTAGTACTATTTTCATTTATTTATTCATGGAGATATTCTCCCAACCACACATAAATGTAATATTTAATAGAATATAACCTTGAGGCTTCTTCTATTTTGGAAATGGCATCTGCTACCACATTGTCCTTCCCCTTTTTGTAGATTATTTCAAAATCAATCCCTTGTATTTTTTCCACACATTTGTGTTGCTCTTCTAATGACAATCTTTGCTCAAAAAAGTACTTTAGGCTATTATGGTTTGTCTTGACTTTAAAATACCTTTGAATGAGATATTGTGGCCATTTTTTTTTTGCATGTAAACTTTATATCATTTCTTTTTCATATGTAGATTTATCCAAGTCTTTTACCTTGAATTGTTTACTTTCAAAGCCAATGGTATCCCTTCCATCACATTTAACTAGGAATGTTTTACCAAAATTAGGTGTTTCCAATATTGGTGTATAATACATGGCATCTTTTATGAGTGAGGATGCCAATGTAACCTCTTCATTCCATACAAATGAATTTTTATTCAAGAGAGATGTGAGTGGGCATGCCATGCATGCATAACTCTTAACAAATTTATGATAATATCCTATATGAGCCAAACATCCTCTAAGACTCTTTATCTTCTTAGGAATATGCCATTTGGTAATAGCTTGGAGATTTTGAAGGTCCGACTTAAACCATTCCCTTGAAAATGACCCAAATACTTTACTTATTTTTCCCAAAAGCACATTTGAATATTTTTACATACAATTTATTGTTTTGGATAATTTGTAGGACATTATCCACATGTTTAATATGGTGTTCCCATGATTTTATATAGACAAGTATATCATCAAAGAAAATCAACACAAACTTTCTAAGTTAGGGTTAGAAAATTTTGTTCATAAGGATTTGAAAAGTAGAAGGAGCATTAGTTATCCCAAAGGGCATGACCAAGAACTCATAGTTCCCTTCATTTGTTCTAAGATGTTTTTGGAATGTCTTATTTTCTTAATATGATTTAGTGGTATCCTGATTTAAGATTGAGCTTTGTAAAATAAGCCACTCCATGAAGATCATCTAATAGTTCATCAATATTTAGAATACAAAATTTATCCTCTATGGTGATTTTGTTTAGATCTATATAATCAAGACACATCCTCCAAGAATTATATTTTTTTCTCATCATCACTACTGGAGTTGAAAATGAACTCCTATTTGGTTGAATAATACATGAATCTAGCATGTCTTGTACCTTTTTCTCAATCTCTTCCTTTTTCTAATGGGGATATTTATAAGGTATTTTATTAGGGGGAGTACTTCCAGGTATTAATTCAGTTTTATGTTCATGATCTCTAGATGGAGGTAGCTCTTTAAAAATTTCTTGGAAGAGCATACAGTCCTTTTCCAAGGTGCATTTTAATTCCTTTCGAATATTTTCATCTTCCTAATTTGCTTCCATAGAATAAAGTCTAACCACATCTTTCCTACTACCCTTTTTTAGGATATTTTCCATTCTCTGAGAGCTAATGATCTGTGAAGGTGTATATTTTAACTATCTGATTTCATACTGAATTCTTTCCAATTTAAATCTCATGAGTAATTCCTTACAGTTTGTAGAAACTATACCTAATGTTTTGAACCATTAGATACCCATAACAACATCTACTCCTCCAATGGGAATGACATACATTAAGGTTTCTAAGATATATTCTACCATACTAAGTTAAATGTTGTGTCATTTTCCTACGCAATCCATACCCACCCCCATTAGCAACCAAAACATGAAAATTTGTCAGTGGATACACAAAAGAATCGAGGTTATATGCTAGTATTTTATCAATGAGGTTGTGGGAACTACCTGGGTTAATAGGAATTATGACCTTTTTCTTCTTAAGATATCCTACAATATTAAGGATATGAGGTGTTGACAAACATGCCAATGCATGAACATATATTTCACACCTATCAATGTTGTGCACAATTTCTACATCTTTTTCCTGCACTTTGAAGTCCACCACTTCTTCCTCTATTTTTGTAGATGTTTCCATTTCCTATTCATCATTATTCTCCAAGGTGAACACTTTTATTTCTTGACATCTATGCCATTTGACCATTTTCTATTACAACCAAAGAATAGTCCTTTTCCCCTTCTTTCCTCCATTTCCTTTTGTGATATTCAAGTAGCTTGAGGTAGGGCTTCCTTATAAGCCCCAAATTGATCTCCACTTCCAACATATGTTTCAGTGGTAGACTTGTGTGTATCTCTATTCTTGGATTCAATATGACGAGTAACTTTCATAGCTTCCATAATAGTTTATGATCTAGATATGTGTATATGAGATTTTTCTTTGTGCATATGTCCATTGTATGAATGTATTGAGCATAGTCATATGAATTTATTCTTTACTATGTTCTTAATATTTATACAGTCATGAATTTCCTTATGAGTACAACAACAATGTCATATATACGATAATAAATTAATTTTTGCTATACCTATTCCATTGTTATGTTAATCTATCACTTATATATGTAAACTCATTCTTTTGTAGCTAATAATATTTTTCATTGTGCTCATTCTCATTAGTTTTCTTCTCATCATGATAGGTTAGATAGGTCTATAATGCATTTAGAATAGTTGTAGGAAACAATATTTATATTTAATTTCATATTTTAATTCATCTGAGAACATTTTGTCCTCACATTCATATTAGAAAATCGTTTAGAGTGGAAACCATGCCCATGTACAAGTCAAAAACACTACACTAAATGAGACGAGGTCTAATTGGGACCTTCCATTGGGAATTATCCCTTACCTTCTTGACAGACCATTTGGACCCATCAAGAAAAATGGTTCTAGAAGGAGGGCCATTGATGTAATACCCCTAGGCTGAATCCCAACTGTAAATGTAAATGAAAATGTACTTAAGTTGGTGAGTTGTTTGATATCATTTTTTATGCACCTTCAATGGCATAGTGCACATATGTATTGTGCACTAAAATGATGAAGTGTGCACATTCCAAGATACCACGCGTAGCAAACTTAAGTGCGCGTGATTTTGAGGTCGGGGAACCTTTGTGTATATGTTGTGTTTTATAGTCTAGTGATCCAGTTATTATAAGTTAGGAGGCTTATGTGTGGAATTAGAACAGAGAGCCTAGATGCTAAAGATTAGTGAGCCTATTTTTGTATATGTTTTATCATTAATATAACACATCGTTGCGTGTAGACTGGCCACGATAAAAGAGTATGAGGGACTAAACTCCACTAGTTAGGGAAATGGGGGGCTAAAAGTTAAGGATAAGGGGCTAATATAAGGAGCTTAAGACAAAAAATAATATTATATTAATATTCCTTAAAGCATAAAGTATGGATAATTATTTTATCCTAAGTTCTAAGGATGGGTACAAGTGGACCAAAGTATCTCTCAACATGACACGTGTCAAGATGGGAACATGCATACATATAGTTTGGACTTAGCTCATTTTCCGGTCATTCATTCCATGATGATTCACTCACTCATTCAGTTGTCTTTTATATCTTCTTGTACATGTATCCATACATGTACCTGTATCTATACCTGTACCTGGTTATCTTGGGAGTTGGACTGAAGAAGCGGTTTGTCAGGCCCGTGGGATATTAAAGAGACGAGTTGTCAGGGCCGTGAGAAATTTCTCTCTAGGTGAGAGAATTGTTGGGAATTGATTTCCTAAAGGTGTCAAGTTGTATCTACAGGGATCTGAGACTTCCTGTCCAAATTGTTGTTGAAGCCCTAGAAAGGAAGTGGGGCAACCGAAGGACTATTGAGTAGAGAAGGGGCACACTTCTTGGGTTGGGACTGACATGTGGGAATGAGGGATTGTAGGTTGTTAGTTTGAGTTTGCACCTATGTCAGAGTATTTTTTGTTGTCTGAGATACATCGACCTGGTTAAGAATCCCTTTACCTGAGTGGAGTTTAGTCCCAGCTCGGAGGTGACCCACCGCCGAGAGTGATGATCAACATGGTTTAAGGATGAGAGGTTCGTGGAAAGTCTGCACACAGTTGGTGATATTTTTACCAAGATAAGTGTCCATTTTGTGTTAAATTACATGCTGCATTATTATGTATGCCTTTATTTTTATGGGTTATTCCTCTGTGTGCTGCATGTGTATTTTTATTATTATTATGTATGAATCTTTGCATTTGAGGAATGTATTTGTATTCTTTAAGCTATATATGTAAAATTATGCAAGATTTTTTGTGTGTATATGTTTTAATTTTCATACAGGTTGATTTTTTTTTTTATGTGGCATAGCCCAGTGGGATGCTGGGGATGTTACAATATGGTATCAGAGCTTCGGTTTTCAACACTAAGCCTAGATGGGCCGAGAAAGTTGAGTTGAAGTGAAGCTTCACAGAGAATTGATTTCAAAGTGGCAAAGTTTCAAGTTACAAAGAGTCCATGGTAAAAATTAGAAGCAATTGCATGGATTTGGGCAAAAGCCCCAATTTATGTTGTTAAATTCATGGGAAAATTGAGAAATTTGGCCAAGTAGTGAGATATTCTTAATTTAATATCTGTTCTAGCAAATTCAGACCTGGAATTGTTCGAATTTGAACTTACAAGGAAGCCATGACAGATGGAGCGAGATTACCTCATTAAAATTCTCAATTCGTGAATTGAGTTTGGGAAAAAATCGTTCTAGGAATGTCAACAAGCAGCGATTTGTTGTTTCAAAGGTTGAATTAGTGTTATTGGGGTGAAATTGAAAAAAAATCAAAGTTGCAGAATGTATATGGTGAAAATTGGGAAAATCTTTGGCAAAAGCCTCAATTTCTGCAGCAGAATTCACGAGGAATTGATGCGCATAAAAAGGAATGTGTGCAGGTGTGCACACTCAAAATGCATGATGTGCA
>ML870224.1:0-14183 GCA_009831015.1 Picea engelmannii | reverse complement strand
TAATGGATTTGGAACAAATTTGAATTTTAGTACAACTTATCATCTAGAATCAGATGGACAAATAGAGAGGGTGAATCAAGTGATTGAGGATATGTTGAGGATGTATGTGATGGATAAACCATCAAAATGGGAAGATGATGCAGTAGCATCACTCCAAACCAGCTACGTGCCAGCCAACCAACACTCAAGCACACATTCAATGGAAGGAGAGAGGCACAACCCTCTCGTTTTTCAAAATTTGAAAAAAATTTGTATTAAATGTTGTAAGCCTGGTAGAGCCAAAAATCCATGCATGGGCGCAGGATTTAGATAAAGTTTTCTTTAAATGGTTGTAAGGTTGAGATCTAGATCCGATTTGGACTAGACAACCATTCAATGTAATTGAATGTAAATTAATGAGAGTTGGTGAGGATGGAGGGAAGCGCTCGAGGAGCCCCTTTTTGTTTTTCAATAAGGTAGAGTTAAGGAGAGAAGAATAGAAAGAATAGGGAGGAGAGAAAAAGATGTGATTCTGTTGCAGTCTGAGCTCACATTGTAAAGAGGCATTTCAGATTAATACAATTATAGCAATTTTTCCTGCATGTTGTTGTTCATGTGTTTGTGAGTTCATGAATGAATGCCTTTATGTGTTGATGATATGTTGTAGATCTATGTTAGATATGAATTTGTAGGGATAGATAGTTTTTCCTATATGATAGTCCTCTGATTTCAGATTTGGATTCTTTGTGGTTTCATGCAAGAGTGCATGACAGAGTACTGTGGTCTCTGAAAACCAGTGCAGGAGCACACTTCTGAGTTCTGCAGAATTTCAGACAAAGACGTGCTAGGAGGGCGCACCAGAGGAAATCATTGACTCAAGGGAGAAACCTCAAGGTTATTGAACACCTTGAAGGAGAAAACTATAATGAGGAGAGCATAGAGAGGAGAAGCAGAATTGTTGAGGATTCTATAAAGGCTCTGCCAGGAGGGCATTGAGAAAATGCATAGGATGCATTGAGGAGAACTCTATTTCGAGTTCAGTGAGAAGAAATAATCATTGAGGATTCTATGGAAGCTCTGCTAGGAGGGCATTGAGAAGTTGCATAGAGTGCACAAAAGGACTCTTGTTCGAGTCCTAAGAAAAGAGAAGTGTCAAGGAGAGACACTCACAGAGTTAGTGAATACTTTGTTAAGCTCAACAAGGAGGGTTTGAGCAGAAGGTCGTCAGGAGGACACCAGATTTCCCTTTGAGGACACAAAAGGGCGAGTCCCTTACAGGCTTGGGTAAACAAAGCTCAGGAAGGATAGTTCCTTAGTGCACTAAGTAACAACAGAGTGATAAGAAGGTCGAGAAACCCTTTGAGGTTTCACAGTCGACAAAGCTCAGGAGGGATAGCGTTCCTAGAACAAAGGCGATATCCAAAGGAATTGAGATCGCAGAGGAAGAAAAGGTCAAGGCCTTTGAAACTTTGAAAATCTTCCAAGGAAAAGGAAGAAGAGCAAGCTCAAGCTCAAGGTAGAGAAGAGCTGCCATTAGATCAGCTGGAGAGGCGAGATTTGTACTGTGGAGTTTCACGTCCAGACAACAGGAGAAGAGAAACAGATCCGGGCCATCAGATCTAGTGAAAAGGACTGATAGCCATCAGATCCACAGGAAGGCACACAGAGTTTAACCTCTGGGAGGTCGCGTAGGAGAGGAGTTGAAACGAACGGTGGAGACACTTCATGGAGAAGTGCGAAATGTTGTGAGCTGTTGGATCTGACAGATCTATGAGGAAGTTAAGGTTGAGAGCCTTTTAGCGTTCAAAATCTCAAGAGGGATAGCGATCATTGGATGAGAAGCAACATGAGCCGTTGATTCCCCTGTGGAGTGGAAGTTCAACATTTTGGCATTTCGGGGTCCGGCATTTCAACAACTTTGATGACAAGGAGCTGGGGCACTTTGCGTTTAAAATCCTGAAGTTGCGAAATGCGATGTGTCTTTGGAGTAGGGCTATAGTCACGTAGGAAGTTGTCACAAGGACCGAGATTTGGTCAGGGACCAATAGCCATTGAACCCATTTCGACATTTCAGCATTTTGGGGTTCGGGAAGCAGAGGAGGCAATGAATTGGAATCAAGAGTTTCAAACTCCTGGTTCACGGAATCCCGAAATATTTGAGACATTTCGGAATTTCGACATTTCGGGGTTTCAAGACTCAAGGGGTAGAGTTGCATGGTCAAAACAACTCCCGAAATCACAAAGAGAAAAACATCGAAAGGTGGTGGCCGTTGATAGATTTGGAACATTGAGCACCCAGGAGGATCATCGAGATTTCAGGATCCGGGTGTTCAAAAGGCCAAGAGTCAGGAGACATGAAGTCCTGACCCGCAAAACCGTGAAGTAATCGTGACCATCGAAGGAAGGAGGAAGCAATACTATTGGATCTGGCCTACATAAAAATCCGTTAGGCCCTTTTTTGGGTTTCGACATTTCGAAGGACAAGGAGTGGGGGCGGAGCCTGCATCACGATAGTCCTAAATTCCCAAAACGTGAAAGGCGTGTTGGTTTGTAATAGAGAAGAGCGTTGAAAAGCTGATCACATGCATAGGTTTTCTCAAGACTTGTGGAAATAGGGGAAAGAGGGCTTGTGGATCGGATTCGTGGGGCTCCAGTGAGGGCCCAAAAGAACTATCTTAGTTCTGCAGATTCGAAGAAGAGCGATCCTATGTGGATCTCGGCATGAGGGTCGGGGGTTTCCAACAATGTGGTATCAGAGATTGATTTTGTCTGTATATTACAGGCAGAGGGAGCCAGTGGAAAAGGAAGACAGAGTGTTGAAGCTATGTGATGATCATTGCAAGGTGCGCAACAATCAATAGATAGTCAGGAGAAATGTAGGAGATGATGGAAGCAATCACGGTTGCAGAGTGACAACAATAAGTTTTCCAGGAGGGCAGACAGGAATAGGAAGATGGCTACTGAAGGCCATGGGCATGGTCACAGGGAAGACCACAAGCAAAAGAAAAATCTAGATATGGATATGGAACTCACTGAGGTGAGGGAGAGGATGGAAGAGCTTGCATTGCGGGTGCAATAGAACGCAAAGACACATTGGGTATATGAATGGCCCATGAAGAGAAAAGAAAAGTGGCCAGTCAAGAAATTGTTGGCCATAAGACAACAAAGGCTGTTCAGGAGGTGGCTGAGGTATGTGGAAAGCCTCAGGGCCACTGAGGAGATGGTTTGTGCCTATGAACCATAAGCTGGGAGAAATCTCAATGATGATGGAGAGGAGGGATCGAGAAGAGATCTCATAGACTGCTAAGTGGGCAGAGACAGACTTTCAAATTTCCAGGTGGGCAATAGAAAGAGATCAAGTGAAGGTATTGTATACTACCAGGAGGGCGGTGCTGAAAGTTCAAATTTCCAGGAGGGCACTGAGATGGGATCGATTGATCTCATAGACTGCCATGAGGGTAGAGAGGAAATCCCATATTACCAAGTGGGAAAGAGAGAGAAGATGAGGCCATGCGAGAGTCTCATGAACTCGGAAGTGATTTCATATCAGTGAGGAGAGATGATAGAGGAAGATCAGAAGAGCATTCTAATGATTGGGGGAATATAGGTATTCCTGCCACATCACCCAGCTGAGGCGAAAAATGGTGTTGCCTATGCAACAACAATAGAAGGACAACCAATTCTGACTGTCAGGGAGAAAGAAGAAATGGAGTGGACACTGATGTTTTCCCAAGGAGAAGAAGAAGAGAATTCAACCAAAATGCTCGAAATTTTCAGTCAAGAGGCTGAATAGGGGATAATTATGGCACTGGAAGTTGTAGCAGAAGAAGAGCATGAAGATAAGATGCTCACTCCATGGGAGATAGAGTTGGAGTGGTTGAACCACCCAGAGCCAGTAGATGGCTGCCATGAGGAGATAGTCATGCATATGATAATAGAGGAGAATTCTGAGGAATCACTCAGAATTTTTAGCAAGGAAGTTGAACAGATGATAATTGCAGTGCCGAGGCATGCAACGGAAGATGAAGGAGAATTCCAGTTTGAGGAGTAGTTGGAGGAAGCTGGAATTCAACCAGCTCAAAGCAAAATGGAAGAAGCAAGTCTGTCAGAGCAGATGACTGAACAACAGATCAGTCAAGAAGATAAGACTATAGAGCTAAATTTTGCAACAGGGTGGCAAGTTGAGGCCACAGAGGAAGAAGATAGTTTGGGGGATTGGGATGATCTACCCATTTGCAGCGAAGAAGTGCAGTGGAGCAGGCTGCAAAAGGAAATCTAGCCATGGGAGAAGTTGGATGAGGAGATTGAGAAGATTAGAAGGCCGATGTTGAGGTCAACAGTAGAAACTGCTAGTGAGGATAAGTTGAGCAGAAGAGAACCTGCCATAGTAGCAAAGAAACAACAACAACAGGAAAGAAATGGAGCAGGGTAACTCCAAAGAATTGTTAGGGATCCAGGTGGATTTCAATAGCGATGCTAGGAAGCCCATGAGTAGGAGCTCATGAAATTTTCAAAGCAGAGGAGTATGATGCAGGAGCATCACTCCAAACCAGCTACACGCTAGCCAACCAACACTCAAGTGCACATTTAATGGAAGGAGAGAGGCACAACTCTCTCGTTTTTCAAAATTTGAAAAAAAAATTGTATTAAATGTTGTAAGGTTGGTAGAGCCAAAATGCCATGCATGTGCATAGGCTTTAGATAAAGTTTTATTTAAATGGTTGTAAGGCTAAGATCTAGATCCGAATTGGACTAGACATCCATTCAATGTAATTGAATGTAAATTAATGAGAGTTGGTGAGGATGGAGGGAAGCGCTCGAGGAGCCCCCTTTTGTAAAAAGATCTTTTTTTTTTTCAGTAAGGTAGAGTTAAGGAGAGAAGAACAAAAAGAATAGGGAGGAGAGAGGAAGTTGTGACTTTGTTGCAGTCCGAGCTCACATTGTAAAGAGGCATTTCAGATTAATACAATCATAGCAGTTTTTTCTGCATGTTGTTGTTCATGTGTTTGTGAGTTCATGAATGAATGCCTTTATGTGTTGATGATATTTTGTAGATGTATGTTAGAAATGCATTTGCAAGGAAAGTTAGATTTTCCTATCTGAGAGTCCTTTGATTTCAGATTTGGATTCTTTGTGGTTTCATCCAAGAATGCATGACAGAGTACTGCGGTCTTTGAAAACCGGTGCAGGAGCACACTTCTAAATTCAGTGGAATTTCAAACAAAGATGTGCCAGGAGGGTGCACCAGAGGAAATAATTTACTCAAGGGGGAAACCTCAAGGTTGTTGAACACCTTGAAGGAGAAAATTGTGCAGAGGAGAGCATAGAGAGGAGAAGCTAAATTGTTGAGGATTCTGTAAAGGCTCTACCAGGAGGGCATTGAGAAAATGCACATGATGCATTGAGGAGAACTCTATTTCAAGTTCGGTGAGAAGACAAAATCACTGAGGATTCTATGGAAGCTCTGCTAGGAGGGCATTGAGCAGTTGCATAGAGTGCACAGAAGGACTCTTGTTCGAGTCCTAAGAAAAGAGAAGTGTCAAGGAGAGACACTCACACAGTTACTGAATACTCTGTTAAGCTCAGCAAGGAGGGTTTGAGTAGAAGGTCGTCAGGAGGAAACTAGATTTCCCTTTGAGGAAACAAAAGGGAAAGTCCCCTAGAGGCTCGGGTAAACAAATCTCAAGAAGGATAGTGCCTTAGTGCACTGAGTAACAACAAAGTGAGAAGAATGTTGAGAAACCCTTTGAGGTTTTAAAGTCGACAAAGCTCAGGAGGGATAGAGTTCCTAGAATGCAAGCGATATTCAAGGGAATTGAGCTCACAGAGGATGCAAAGGTCGAGGCCTTTGAAACTTTGAAACTTTGAAAATCTTCCAAGGGAAAGGAAGAAGGGCATGATCAAGGTAGATCACAATTGCCATTAGATCAGCTGGAGAGGCGAGATCTGGACCGTCGAGTTTCATGTCCATACAACAGGAGAAGAGAAATAGATCTAGGCCGTCAGATCTAGTGCAAAGGACTGATAACCATCGGATCCAGAGGAAGGTGCACAGAGTTTAACCTCTGGGAGGTCGCGCAAGAGAGGATTTGAAATGGATGGTGGAGATGCTTCGTGGAGAAGTGAAAAATACTGTGAGTCATTGGATATAGCAGATCTGTGAGGAAGTTAAGGTTGAGCGCCTTTTAGTGTTCAAAATCTCAGGAGGGATAGTGACCATTGGATGAGAAGCAATAGGAGCCTTTGATTCCCCTGTGGAGTGGAAGTTCAACATTTCGGCATTTCGGGGTCCGACATTTCGGCAACTCCGATGACAAGGAGTCGGGGCACTTTGCGTTGAAAACCTCAAAGTCATGAAATGCGATGTGTCTTTGGAGTAGGGATATGGTCACGGAGGAAGCCGTCATAAGGACTGAGATTTGGTTAGGGACCAATAGCCGTTGAACCCATTTCAACATTTCGGCATTTTGGGGTTTGGGAAGTAGAGGAGGTAGTGATTTGGAATAAAGAGTTTCAAACTCTCGTTTCGCTGAATCTCGAAATATTTGAGCCATTTCAGAATTTTGACATTTCGGGGTTTCGGGACTCAAGGGATAGAGTTGCATGGTCAACATGACTCCCAAAATCATGAAGAGAAAAATGTCGAAAGGTGGTGGCCATTGACAGATTTGGAACATTGAGCACCCAGGAGGATCATCAGGATTTTGGGATCCGAGTGTTCGAAAGGACAAGTGTGAGGAGACATGAAGTCCCAACCCGTGAAACTGTGAAGTAATCACAATCATCAAAGGAAGGAGGAAGCATGAATGTTGGATTTGGCCTGCACAAAAATTCGTTAGGCCCTTTTTCAGGTTTCAACATTTCAAAGGACAAGGAGTGGGGAGGGGAGCCTACATCACGATAGTCCCGAATTCTCAAAATGCGAAAGGTGTGTTGGTTCAGAATAGAGAAGAGCGTTGAAAAGTTGAGCGCGTGCATAGGTTTTCTCAAGACCTATGCCAAAAGGGGAATGAGGGCATGTGGATCGGATTCGTGGGGTTCTAGTGAGGGCCCAAAGAACTATTTTAGTTCTGCGGATTCGAAGAAGAGCGATCCTGTGCGGATCTTGGCCTGAGGTTCGGGGGTCTGCAGCAGAAGACTACCTACACTTAGTAGAGTTTGATTATAACAATGGGTACCAAACATCTCTAAAGATTATCCCATTTGAGGCACTTTATGGCAGAAGGTGTAACACATTGGTAAGTTGGGATAACTCAACATATAGAGCAGTGGTTGGGCCAGATTTAATTGGGGAAATGGAAGAGAAAATGTTAAAAATAAAAAAGAATTTAAAGGTTGCCCAAGTCAAGCAGAAAATCTATGTTGATAAGGGTAGAACTCATAGGGAATTTAAAGTGTGGACCATGTATTCTTGAAAGTGAAGGCCAACAAAAGTTCCCTAAATTTGGGAAATATTTCCAAGTTGGCAGGTCACTATTGTGGGTCATTTGAAATCCTAGAGAGGATTGGGCCTGTAGAATACATGCTTGCCTTTCCTACATCAATGACTATTCATAATGTATTTCATGTATCATTGATTAATAAATATATACATGATGCTAATCATTTTATTGATTGGAATTTGATTCAGGTGGAGCAAGAAGGCTCTTTCCAAGTACATTCGGTATGCATTATGGACCAAAAAATCAAATAGCTCTGGAATCGAGCCATAGGGACTGTAAAGTTCCAATGGACCTGGTACAGTCCTGAGGATGCAACTTGGGTGCATGAAGATGCTATGTGGGGATAATTATCGCATATTTTTTAGAACTTTTTGAAATTTTGGTTGTATATGTACACATAATGCACTGAGGACAGTGCATAAATAAGGGGAGGGGATTATAATACCTAGGCCGAACCCCAACTGTAAATGTAAATGAAAATGTACTTAAGTTGGTGAGTTGTTTGATATCATTTTTGTATGCACTTTCAATGGCATAGTGCACACATGTACTGCCCACTAAAATGATGAAGTGTGCACATTCCAGGATATCACGTGCAACAAATGTAAGTGCACACAACTTTGAGTCCAGAGCCTTTGTGTATATGTTGTGTTTTATAGGCTAGTGAGGCAGTTATTATAATCTAGGAGGCTTATGTGTGGAATTAGGCCAGAGATCCTATATTCCAAAGGACAATGAGCCTATTTTTGTATATGTCTTATCATTAATATATTACATCGCTGGGTGTAGACTGACCATAATAAAAGAGTATGGGGGGATAAACTCCACTAGTTAGGGAAGGGGGGGCTAAAAGTTAAGGTTAAGGGGCTAAGCTAGGGAGCTTAAGCCAAAAATGAATATTATATTAATATTCCTTAAAGTATAAAGTATGGATACTTATTTTATGATAATTTCTAAGGATGGGGACAAGTGGACCAAAGTAGCTCTCAACCTGACAAGTGTCAATTTCGGAACATGCATGCATATAGTTTGGACTTAGTTTATTTTTTGATCATTCATTCCATGATGATTCACTCACTCATTCAATTGTCCTTCATACCTTCTTGTACATGTATCCATACCTGTACCTGTATCTGTACCCATATCTGTACCTGGTTATCTTGGGAGCTGGACTTAAGAAGTGAGTTGCCAGGCCCATGGGATATTGAAGAGGCGGGTTGTTAGGCCCATGAGAAATTTCTCTCTAGGTTAGAGAATTGTTGGGAATTGATTTCCTGAAGGTGCCAAGCTACAACTATAGGGCTCTGAGACTTCCTGTCCGACCTATTGTTGAAGCCCCAGAAAGGAAGTGGGGTAGCCGAAGGACTGTTGAGCAGAGAAGGGGCACACTTCATGGGGTGGGATAGACATGTGGGGAATGAGGGACTATAGGCTGTTAGTTTGAGTTGGCACTTGTGTCAGAGTCTTTCCTGTTGTTTGAGATACATCATCCTAGTTAGGAATCCCTTTACCCGGGTGGAGTTTAGTCCCAGCTCGGGGGTGACCTACTGCTGAGAGTAATGAATAGTGTGGTCTAAGGCTGGGAGGTTCATGGAAGGTCTGCACATAGTTGGTGATATTTTTACCAAGATAAGTGTCCATTTTGTGTTAAATTACATGCTGCATTATTATGTATGCATTTATTTTTATGGTTTATTCTTGTGTGTGCTGCATGGGTATTTTTATTATTATTCTTTATGAATCTGTGCATTTAGAGAATGCATTTGTCTATTTTAATTTTTATATATAAAGATTCACAAGATTTTTTGTGTGTATATGTTTTAATTTGCATACTGTTCGATTTTTTTTTATGTGGCATAGCCCAGTGGGATGCTGAGGATGTTACATTTGAACTGAATGGACACTAAAAAATTACAAGATCCTAACTATTCAATTCCACTACTAAATACTACTGAACAAAGTGATTCTCACTGAACTGACCCTGAACAAGTTTTCCATCCTCTCTCATTCTCTATGAATACTCTTGCTCATGCATCCACTTAGCAAGTTTTTACTCAATATGAACCAATATCTATAATGTCTCATAGAATATCCAATATAGATCTTGAAATAATAGTAAAATCAATTTGTGAACATGTGTCAACTCACCAACAGAGTAGGAAAGCCAACCAACCCCCTATAGACTTTTCCATACTTGAAGGACATAGGAGTCCCATGTGGGAAGAAATGACTCTTTATATTCCCCTAACCAATGAAGGAAACCTAAATGTTGAGACACCCACTAACCACTTATCAGAAGTCTTGCAATGTTAAGTATCAAATACTTGCATACATAAACACCATAATGATTCAGAGAACAATATAGAAGAAACACACTTTTATTATAAGAAAACCCTTGAGGTAGGAAAACACCATACAATGGATTCTATTATGGAAGGGATCCTCTCTTGTTCACTTTCCTCTTCAAGGAAACCTCCTAATGAAATTCAGCTCCAAATACAATACTTCTCAACTTGTCTCATTACATTGCTTGAACCCCTTTATATAGTGATACCACCTGTTAATATTTTTGGTGTAGCTACGGAAGATGTTATTGTATATTTGTTTTGGTCAAACCTTTAAAAGGTTATTATAATTATATTGTACAAGTTGGATCAACAAAAAATATTATATTATTGGTATTTTACTTATAATTGTAAAAATCCCCATTGTGGCTAGTGAGCCCTGTTTTATGGATTAGTTAGGTCAAGACTCATGTCTCTTCAAGAGACATTGTTTTGTATAAATAGGGGATAAGTTCCTCTGATTTGGACACACACACACACTTCTCTTGTGCATATTGGATCACATAAGAAGGTCTAGCGCACAAGTCATGGAGACTGGTTCTTTTGGTGCTTTTGGTCTTGGTCTTTCTTGGAGAGCTATAGCGCATAATTGTACTAGTTGAAGGAATCTATATTAAGGATTTTGGTTGCTGGGTTTTCTCACCCAAGAGGGATTCCCAGGATAATATTTGTGTTCTATTATGTTTTTGATTGTCTATATTTCATTTATCCTACTACAGTTTCTATTTGATTAAGTAATTGTAATTGTGTAACTAGAAAATTTAAAAATTCTAAAATGTTATGAGAGCAGTCCTAAATAGAAGCCAAATACAGATCTAGAATCCTAAAAGGGATCCATTTTTAGTATAGAGATAGTTTTCAGACAAACCAAGACCTTCAGGAGGTTCTCCCTAGCCTAACACACTTTTCCAGTGGATTAGTTTTCCAGTTTGCAGCTGTTGTAGTTAGGGTTTCACCCAAACCCTAAGGTTAACATTTTTCCAGTTTCTGGGGGATTTTTTTACAAAGTAAGACCACCGAGAAACTCTCCTTAGTAGTGTGAACCTATTGGTAAGTTCATTCCTTTAATTTTGGTCATATTTTTGTGTGGTGCCATGCAGGCTGACTACTGGAACAAAAATCAATGAGAAGCTAGATGGAGTCGATAACTTCAGGGCCTAGAGGTACAAAGTAACCTTCCTTCTTGAAGAACATGAACTGGATAAGTTCATTATAGAATAAGTTCAAGAACCTCAAGGAGATGAAGCTAAGGAAACATATAATAAGGACATGGTGAGAGAAAAAATGATTATTGTAGACTCAATTAAGGACCACCTTATCCATCATGTATCATCATTATCTTCTCTAAAGAAAATTATGGACACCTTAAATCGTTTTTTTGAAGGAAGAAACATAAACCGAAGAATGACTTTGAGATCTTAGTTGAAGAATGTGAAAATGCAAAACTCAAAAACCATTCACTTCTACTTCTCAAGAGTGAATCAAATAAAGGAGTAGATAGAAGCCATTGGTGACTTAGTAGAAGGAGATGAGATGGTGATGACTACCTTGAATGGCCTCCAAAGGTCATGAGATGCATTCATCCAAGGAATTTTATCAAGGAAGAATCTTCCCAAGTTCGGTAGGCTTTCAGAAGATTGTAACCAGGAAGAGGCTAGGACAATTGTAAGAGAAGAAAATATGGCAGATGAAGATCAAGCCCTAGCCACCCACACCAGAAAAGGAAAGAACAGGAAGGATGATTCTTTACCTAAGAAGTTTAATATGGGTCAAAGAGACAACTCAATGATTAGATGTTACTGTTGTCAGGAATTGGGACATTTTGTTAGGGATTGCCCCCTCGTTATGAAAATTAAGAATAAATAGGAATTAAGAGGCATCAAGCTCACAAAACTAAAGATGATGAGCCTCCAAAGAAGGATGCAAAGAAATACGAATCAAGTGATTAGGATTATGTTCTTATCAACCCTCACAGGTATTGTTACTCATTGAAGTGACACTTGGTTGATAGAAAGTGGTGCTTCCAAGAACATGACAGGCTATGAAGAGTCCTTATATAACCTTATTCATAAATATTCACCTCACAAGGTGAAATTGGGTGATGGCTATCAGTATCCAATCAAAGGTCTTTGAGAAGCTTCCTACAAGTTAAACTTAGGCAAGTCAATGAAGATGAAGGAAGTTCTCTATGTTCCAGGTTTAAAGAAGAATCTTCTCTCAATTTCAATATTGGAAAAGAAAGGATTTAGAGTATTATTGATGGTCAAGTTATTATGTGGCCTAGAGGGAAGACCCTTGATGGTGAAATAGTGATTGGAATTGAAGGAGGTCTCTACAAATTAAAAGGACATTCAGAATACACAATGGTTCATGATATTGTGAATCCCATTGAACTATGGCATAGGATATTTTCTCACCTACACTACAAATCGCTTCCAGTTGTGAGTAAAATGGTGACAGGTCTTCCATAAATACAAATAGAACTAGATGGAGTGTGAAAAGTATGTTCACAAGGAAGAACCAGAGGATTTTTGGACATTGTGCATTCAGACGTGTGTGGACTGATGTCGGCAGCTTCACTAAGTGGGTATGTATATTATGTATCTTTCATTGATGATTACTCATCTAAAACTTGGATTTATTTGTTAAACACAAAAAATGAAGTTTTTGGAAAATTCAAAGAGTTCAAGGCTTTGGTAGAAAACCTAAAAAAGAAGAAGATAAATACCTTGTGATTAGAAAATGGAGGTGAATTCACCTCAGAAGAATTCAAGGATTATTGCAAGGAAGTTGGGATTAAGAGAGAGATTTATACTCCCTATAACCCTTAGCAGAATGGAATAGATGAAAGGAAGAACCAGGCAATCATGGAAGAAGTAAAGGCCATGATCCATGATCTATATCTTCCTATGTATCTCTGGGCATAAACAATGATGACGGTAGTGTACCTGTGGAATAAAATTCCCCACAAGGTGCTTGGAAACAAGACACTCGAGGAGATGTTTTCAAGAGAGAATCGAGAAGCTAGTCATTTTAGAATATATGATCTCCCTGTATTTGTTCACATCCCCAAGGAACAAAGGACAAAGTTGGACCCTTCCGGACAGAATGGAATATTTTTGGTTATAGTGACACATCGAAGGCTTACAAGATATACATTCTCAGTCATCAGAAAGTGGAGATCAACTGAGATGTAACCTTCAATGGGAATGCAACTTTCAGTAAATCAAAACAGATCTGTAAAGAAGAGGTACATGAAGAAGAGAATGAAGTTCCTAAAGTTACAGAGGTAGTTGAACCAAAGGAAGTCATTCCAGAGGATCATAACATAGTATAACCTCAGAAACCAACCAAGATACCTTCTCGCAAGAGAAGACCAGCTTGGGCACAATAGATTATTAGAGATGTAGAAATAATTGGTGCCCCAGAGAAATATTTCAAGGAAAGTAAGAAGTCGAAGTCATAGTCTAGCTACGTGACATGATTGTGTGACATAATGGATGCAAAACCTTCCAGTTATGAAGAGGCTGCAGAAAATCAAGTATGGATAGATTCCATGGTATAAGAATACCGATCCATTATTTAGAATGATGTCCAGGATGTGGTTCCCAGACCAAAGGAAAAATCTGTGGTGAGTTCGAAATGGATCTAAAAGACGAAAAACACAATTGATGGCAGTATTGAAAAATATAAGGCAAGATTTGTGGCTGGAGGTTTATCTCAGAAGGAAGGGATTGACTATGAAGAGGCTTTTTATCACATAGAAAGATATACCTCGATCAAGAGTATACTTTCATTGGCCGCTATGATGAAATGGAAGGTGCACCATATGGATGCAAAGATAACATTCTTGAATGGTGAAATAAAAGAGGAAGTTTATGTGGAGAAACCACTTGGATTCGAGACACAAGACACAGAGACTCATGTGTGCATATTAAAGAAGGATTTCTAAGGATTGAAGAAGGCACCTAGAGCATGGTATGGTAGGATTGGCAATTTTATGATGAGCTTGGGTTTTACAAAGAGAAATGTAGATCCTACCCTTTACTTTAAGGTTGAGGGTGGTGAACCAGTGATTCTACTATTGTATGTAGATGACCTATTTCTAACAGGTGTAGAAAATCTTATCACTGAATGTAAGAGAAAATTGGTTGCAAAATTCAAGATGAAATATTTAGGAATGATGCACTACTTCTTGGGACTAGAAGTTTGGTAGAGATCATATGTGATTTTCCTAAAACAAGGAAAGGATGATGTGGAAATCTTGAAGAGGATCGAGATGTTGGAATGTAAGACCATGGCTACCCTGATGGAATCAAATATAAAGTTGTTGCAGGATAGAACTTTAGAGATGGTGGATTCTCTCTTATATAGGAAGATAGTGGGCTCGTTGGTGTATTTGACAAACACACGACCA
>ML870220.1:11839-25252 GCA_009831015.1 Picea engelmannii | reverse complement strand
AAAATACTTGAGCCATGGTTTATAATGCAAAGCAAGAACCAGATAAAGGCTCAATACTGCAAGCAAGGGCATGAGATGCCATCACAATTTAACGCCAAAAAATGTCCTTTTTTTATATATTTTAGTCTACTTGGTGTGAAAAAGGGGTAAACTTGTGCCAAATAGACATCTTTTCAAATCCAATTTACGAGTGTGAAAAAGAGAAGTTCACTCGAAAATCTTTTCCATTTTTGATAGCGAGTCGGAAAAGAGCTTAACTAGGAGTCATTATCTTTCAAATCCAATTTTAACGAGTGTGAAAGGGACAAATCACTCGGCGATATTTTCAGTTTTTAGACGAGCCGGAAAAGATCTTAAATAAGACTCGTTAGGAATATTCTAGGTGGGAAGCCATGGGGGAGGCCAAGGCTCCCGTGCGGACCTTCTGTGGGATGCCAGTATCTTATAAAGAACTGACACAATCTTGGGAAGACCCAAATCTCTCCAAGTCGAGGAGGAAAAAGTGATAATGGAGGTTATCATCTCCATGTTATATCAGATAATGTCTCTTCTTGGAACAGACATAGGCGGAGGCATTGGATGCCCCACAAGACCATCCTAATCAAAGGGAACCTCGTCAGTACTTGGAGGGAGAGAACTAAAGAAGAGTAAAACTCTCTCTTGTTTATAAGGTGAAGTGCTAGAAATGCTAAGGACATGGCATAGAAGGTATAGAACCAGAACCGAAAGAGTGGGATCGACAAAAAATTGTATTGGCGTGACCACTTCCTTAGACTTGTCACTCTCCAAGAGAAGAGTGGGGTTGGTAGAAGATTGCATCGATATGACCACTTCCTCAACCATTGGTTGAATAGGATGTGAGACAATAAGGTCAAGAGGTGCATCACCCCAAAAAATAGCAGTGTTGTTGGTCGAATATTTCATCGACACGACTGTTGGTTGAACAAGATGCGAGAAAACAAGGTCAAGAGACGCATCACTCCCGAACATAGGAGAGGTGTCGGTCGAAGATTGCATCAACATGACCATAGGTTGGATGGGATGTGAGACAATAAGGTCAAAGGACACATCAACCCCTAAAGGAAAAGGGGTGTCAGTCGAAGATTTCATCGGCATAACGGTTGTATCAACCAAAGAAGGAACAGAGTGTTGTGAAACCATAGATGCCTCAGAACCTGAAGGGCCCTTAGGTGAGCCCCACGCTTCCTGTATCCTAGCAGTAACAGGACACAAACGAGTAAGGTGACTTACTTCACAAGTCCTGCAAAGGAATCTAGGCTTATGTCTAAGATGGATAGGATTCTCAATCATATGAATGCCCCCAACATGACTTGCAGTGGTTGGTGACATGCTCCCAGCATGACTTGCAGAGGCTAGTAGAAAATCTCCAACATGACTAGTAGAGGTTGGTGATGGATCCACAACATGACTAGAAGAGGTTGTTGATGGATGTGTAATGTGACTAGTAGTGACTAGACATGTGACCCAACATGACTTGCAGCGGCTGGTTGCAAGTCTTCGACATGACTTGCAGAGGTTGTCGACCAATCTCCAACATGACTAGCAGAGGTTGGTGATATAATGCCAATATGAAACGTAGTGACTAGACTTGTTCCCCCAACATGATTTGTAGCGGCTAGTTGCAGGTCTTCAACATGACTCGCAGAGGTTGTCGACCAATCTCCAACATGACTAGCAGAGGTCGGTGAGATAATGCCAGTATGACACGCAGTGAATGGACTTGTGGTGGTAGTGAATTGTGGCATTTGAGACCAAGGTCCAAGGAAAGATTGGTTTTGAGAAATTTCAGGCTAGGAAGGATCTTGGTTTACACCATGTCCCTGTCCAGTAGGATAGTATCCTCCTCCATACTGATTCATAAAGGGTTGTAAGGGCATCGACACTGAGGAAGCCACTTGTGAAGAGAAAGCAACATGACAAGGGTTACTCATGTGAGGATATATGTTGCCCCTAGACGAAGGAACTTCGTGAGGGGGGTTGCCCATACTACAAAATTAACTTCCCCCAGATGAAACACCAGAGGAAAGATGGAGGTCAGCCATGGGAAAATTGTTCGTAGGAATCAACATGGCAGAAGAAGGATAGGTGGATGGAGTGTAATAAGTAGAATGATTGCATAGTTGGGCACTTACTTCTCGCATATTGGATTTGTAGGAAGGAAAATTCCAACCTCGTACCATAAGAGGTTTTTGAAGGATATGACTCCCACCAAACGGAGAGGGATAAGAAGGAGGCATCATGCCCCTAGACCCAAAACTTGTATTCGCATAAGGAGGCAAGACATAGGATGGTAATTTTGAAGACATATCAGACATACCATGAGAAAAATGATTAGAGACCCAAGGAATTGACTGAGTACCATAATTTTTCATACCATTATAAAAAGTGGAAGGGTTCATCCCCATGAAATGAGTAGGCATCATGGGGTGGGTAGCAGTAAATGAGGGAGCAAAAGAAACTCCACTATCCATGATAACAAAGACTCAGTACAAAATCCTATGGTCAACTAATAGTCAAAGAGCATACCAAAAGTCAAATGGCCAATATGCATGCAAATAGGCTAAAGTGGTTGAGTGGCCTCCCCCACTAAAGAAGGTATGTCTCATCCAAGAGGGACTTGAGACTCCTTGCTAAAGTTTGGAGGTAACAAAATCAATTATAAGGAACCTCGTAGGCTTAACAACTAGTTGGTAAGATCCCCACGGATAGGTAATCCTCTATAAAGGTTGTGTGTTGTTTGACCCTTATCTGACTCAGGATACAAGAAGAATAACCCCTGCAAGTAACCTATGAGAAACCTAAGTCAAACAACTAATCAACCACTGTATAACTGTTGCACAGGTGAAATTCATAAGTCTAGATTACCATATGGGAAGGGTAGCAAAGACTGAAACCTTGAAAGTATTGCCTCTGACAGAAGTATGGATACTAGCAAGATCCCAAAATACGAATGAATCCACAAAAATATATCTGACGCTAGGTGAGTATCCAGGGGTTATCCCTTCAACAAATTTTGTGTGACCTTGTGCTTAACTTCGGTGTGAGCAGAGCCTCCTGATATTACCAATTATACAATGGATTTCCCAACTCCCTATCTGAGACACATATGTTGATTTAATTTCCTTGGAGAAGTTTACTCACAAAAATCCTATTTCGAGGCACTAAATCCTAGGCTAGTTTGTGAACCCTAAACAATAAAATCGTTACTAATAAATTTTAGTTTAAAGCATAAATTTTATTGGCCATGATTACTCAAAGAGGTATGGAAATGAAACTCATGGTGTTATGACTCTGCATGAAAATAAAAATAGATATAATGCAAAGCCTAACTTTAACTTTTTAGTGAATGATATGCTAAATAAAAACAGTGCAATCTTCAATTTTAACTCTGCAATTTAGAAGTAAAGTGCAATCTTTCGCTAAATGTGATAAGCTAATGATAAAGGTTCAAAGACAAAAATATCAGCCAATGCAAAATGCCTATTTTTTTGTATTTTCAATATGAATTGATAAGCGACTTGATATATAAATTCTACTGTGTATAAAAGAAATCACTTGAGTAGAATACCAAGTAGCTAAGAAGACAACCCAACTACCAAGGACAAATAAAAAATGGAAAACAAAGAGAAAGATGCCACCCCAAAAATTCAACTCCAAAAAGGTTTCCTATCATCCCAGATAATATCAACAAGTACCACAGAGACCTAAGAAAGCTCAGTGATCCTAAAAACCCACCTAGCAGTCACTAAACCAAGCAAACAAGCAAGGGGGAAGTGGTATACTCTCCTATTCAAGAGAAAAGGGTATATATACGCCTCTTGTAGTGGGACAACAAGCGTATACACATGGCTGCCAGGGAGAAAAGGGCGTATATCTTTTAAAACAAGGCTAGGCAAGGTTAAAAGGATGAAAATTCAGACCCATAGTGAACAGAATCCATCCAACTGTTATACGACAAGAAATACAAAGGAAAAAGAGAAATGTAAGAAGGAAAAATACTTCAACCCTTAGAAGGAAGATCTATCCCTAGTATGGTCGCCAATTCTGTTACAAAGGAAAAACTCTCTATGACCAAGGGTAAACCACAACAGACAGGTATGATTGTAGAAATCAACTCAATTCCAACATGTGCTATATAAACTATTGTTCAATACAAGGAATAAGCCTACCTCAATCCAATCATTTGATGCCGTTCCATCGTTGAGCACTTTGACCCGAAGCTTTACATCTGCAAGAAGTTCTCAACAAACAAGCGATGCAAGTACATAGTGATAGTATATAAAATGATTTAGCACATCAAATAACACAATCCATTAAAAAAAATTACAAACATGCCCATGGATAATAATCATATATTTGTAAGATATCGATAGGATGGGAAAGGAGTATTTCTATTAATAATTTATCAACAGAAGTATCAACATTACAGACTTCCGTGTCGACACAGTTCAAAACCAAGAAACCAAGTTCCTTCCAACTGGGTCTCCACCACTTCAATCCTCCACCAAAGGCAAGATCATAGCAAATAGATAATGAGATCCTCTTGACAATAAGGGAAGAGCTTGGGGGATGAACACTATGTTCAGACTTGAGGGACAAAGGGACACAGACTCCATATGAAGTAATTTCTCAAGAGTAACTTTGCTCTCAAAGTTGAAGGCTTTTTATCTCTTTTTCCATAGCTTGAAATTGTGCTCTTATAGCCTCCAGAATGAAACTGAAGGGCCAAGTCAGAACGTTTCCAGTATGTGGAAGGCCAAATATCAGAGATCATTTGTTGTGACATGGAAACCCAACCTCATTTTTTATTTTATGGCACAAATCCTGATATACGCGAGCTGTAGTGGAGCAGCAAGCGTATACACATCTTACAAAGTAGTTAGGAAGCCTATATGTGGAAAAATATATAATTTTGTCTCTGGATTTATCAAAAAGGGGGTTGATAAGTCTACATAGGGAAATGGAAAAAGGCCCTCTGTGCAAGATATAAATGGTGAGGCAAATCTTGCTATAACAGTTCCTTAATTACCTAATTTCTCTCATGTTGTTCAAGGAACTATTTCCCTCCTTTGTCAATTCAAATCCTCAAGATTAGAAAGATATCGAATTGTTTAGAGTCTTTATCACTGCGTTTAAGTGCTAGAAGATTTGAATGTTGTGAAAGGATGATATCCCTTAAATTTTTCAACCATTAAAAAAAGTGGTCTATGCTAAAGAATGAAGGAGATAAACTTGTCATGTGTGTCAAAGCCTTTCACCATAGTTGCACTATTTCCTTTTTGTGAACCATATTAAATTAAAAATTCAAATCACAGAAAACCATAAAAACACTTAATATCAAGCATATATCACATTCATATTTAGATTAAGTAATATCAAATTTTATTATATAATAATTAGTCATAGTATCTTCATCGGTCATCAAAAGTGATAATATTTTCCAGGAAGTTCTTGTCTTATGAGACAAAATGTATCAAATTTAGACATAATGTGGGCCATGGAAAGTGACAAATTGAAGGCCCATCACTGCCCCACAATTTGAGGTTTTTCACACCCCTATCTAAAAAAGTACAATTTCCACAAAAATAATATCTAACCTATTCAATCCTCCTCAACAAGTTGTTTCTCTCTGCATGAGTTTCTAAATTCATAAGCCACTATATAAATGATGGAGTATTTTCTATGGTTCCATGCTTCCTACTCTATTTTCCACTATATATTCTTTTCTCCCTCCTCATATACACCTATGCATTTCTATGAGTGAATGGGATGTGGGAGGAGAGGATACTTGAACCTTAATCCAACCCATTTGAGCTTCACCTTTTTAAAGGTTCATGTAAACAATTTTCCTCTAAACAAGGAAAAATTCAAATTTTGCAGTGAATGTGGCTCTAAAGTTTTGAGAGAAGGTGTAAGATATTCCCACCTTATTTGGAAAATTTGTAGGAACTTCTCTTAATGCCAAATTTTTATTCTCAAACTACATTCAACCATAAAATAGATAGGTTGCCAATATAACTGGAAAATCCCAATTTTCATTCCAAAATAAAAACCTGGCTAGGTTGTAGCAGGATCAAGGATAATGGGCATGTTGAGCACTCAACACACCCTAAAATCCTTATCCAATGTTTTCACTTTTTAGGTACCACTTGGTCTGTTGCATTGTCTAACTAGATTTCATTTTGGGAATTTTTTTGTCTTTGTTTATTTTCTTGGCTCTCATCACCTATTCGGGTTTGTTTTAACTTATGAAACCCCATGACTAAAAGGCCTTAACACCTGAATTAAGAATCGATATCCAAACAATGCACTTAATTCCCTCAGGTTCGACATCAGAAAGAATTCAAGTAAGTAAAGGAACCACTCGAAAAACAACAGTTGTCGAGCGTCGATCTTCATCAACATCAACATAAGGAAGTTTTGGTTTGTGTAAGTTTTTCACATAAAGGCTCGAGAGATAGCCGATCCCCTTCGACATTGGTAAAATATGAGGAGGACAAATGTTAACAAAGGACACAAAGAAATCTCCAATAGCCAATGCCCAACGCGCTTTATCAGGATCGAGGAAAATCCAGAAAGATCATAACAAACATTTTGACCACGATAAATTTATCCTTGGTCACCTATTTCCAATGCATTTTCGGCATCGAGACCTTTTTGAGGGAACCGATCCAAGAGAACTTGGGTAGGTTTATCTCCGATCATTGATCCTTGACACTTTTCAGCATCGACAAGCTAGGATTTGGTTTTAGAACAAATATCTTAAGGAAAGTCCCGAATCTGATTAATATGAGCGAATTAAGTCATTGGAGTACACCATGTTTCTTTACTAGGTAAGAGGGTCGTACGATCTAGTTCTATCCCGCATCATTCTTGGTCCCCTAGGTCCTAGTCACACCTCCGAGTTAGCTTTTCCGCGTTAGAACTTTATGGTAAGATTGATCGGCGTTGGAGATTTTGCAAGAGGACATCAACTGATCCCCTATCCACCCACTGAAAGAACGACACGATGAGACGTTTTCAGCATTAGATACGATCATATTTTGGACATTTAAGGAGTTAATTAATACCTGATCCTGCATTAGTTGCTACCTCATGCGCCAATTAAAACAACATTTTTGAAATTTCCGATAGTCCACATCACCACCCATACCTTCATCATCAAACCACGATGAATTCAAGTTTGAAATCCTCTAAATATTCGACAACAGATTTATTGAAATTTCACTCATGACCTGAATTCAATGGCTGATGCGACAATGTAAGATATTCCATGTTTAAATCTCTTACACCGTTGTGAACACATTCATTCTACGCATAAGATAATTCCAGAGCGTTCGAAGGAGAAAAATGAGCAACGCAAAGACTGTACTAAGCCTCATGATTATAAAAATCAGGTTTAACAAGCTTTAGAGGTATGTATCCAAGTCTATCAATTCATTGGTTAAAATTTATATGTGTTTGTCCGGGTTCTTTTTTTTACAGTCTCTAAAGTTTTCTCAAGTTGCAGGAACAATGTTGCCGAGAAATCCAACCACCAGACTCTTTCCAAGGGCACCAAATCTAAAAGAACTAGAGATAGGTGAAGGTTCTTATCTAGGGACCGTGAGGCAATTAGAGTACATCGCTAGGCTGGAGCCTGTCATCAAGAAAACAACAAATAAAGTTTCCATTGAACCTCTGGCCTTTGGCGATATAGAGGAAGGAACCAGATCCAAGGTAGCACTCCCACAGTGGGGGGATCCCCTCAATAGGATCATTAGAGAAGAATACCCAGAGTATATCCCACACAATGACCCATATGTAAGGGTGCTTGATGACCAAGTGTTCCCCAACATCCGACAGTATTATTTACACATGGTGGCTAGCAGAACCCCCATTTTCCCCTCCAAAGAGGTCTTGAAGTGGCTCATCGACCACATGGATGGGCATAAATGTTTTATTAACAATGATAATGGCAGGTGCATTAAAGGTTTCCTCCCGACAGAGGTCCATAAATACTACAAGATTAGGGACCCAAAGGAGTGGCTCAACACAAAATTCGTAGTGAAGTTTTATGAATTCCATGACACCAATCGGTTGATGGCCTCATGGTCGAGGGAAGACAAGAAATTAACCAATCAGAGCAATGGATGGTAGGAGACAATCAACCTGAGGGAGCCATACATATATTTGATGGCTCTCATCTATCGACTATACAGAGAAAAGGATTGCTCCAAGTTTTTGGAAGAATGGATGCCTTTGGAATACTCATTTGCAATCACTGGGAGAAGTTTCAACTGTGGAGAAATAATCTCCAAACAACTAAGCATCTGTGTGTAGCAGGCCTAGAATTTGAAGGAAGGAGAGGCACCAACCTTTTACATGGCCTTGTACCTTCTCGATGTCATGTGCGCTAGGAACATCTTCATTGTCATGAATCTGAGATGGCATGTTGCAGAGTTCCAGATCCATGTACACTTAAGCATGCTATGGGAAAATAGGTACAATAAATGTTACTCCCTCTTTTGTGATGAATTCATTGCCTGCATCTATTTTATTATTTTAAAGAAGGAATGCCCAAGGCTATCAACGAAAGCCAAGAAAATGATATTCAAAGTAGGCCATTGGTAATTGGATGAGCGCACAACCTACATCAGGGTGTTCGGGGCCACCAGAGCACCACATATCCTACTAGATAATGTCCTATACCATCTCATCGTGGGAGAAATTTGTTATCAGACTATCCTGTAGGGCTATAATGCCACACTGGTCAAGGACAAGAAACATGCCTTCATAACCTACGGTTTCCATGTGGGGTTCTATCTAGTAAAGGATACTACTCAAGACAAATAGGAAGGGCTGAGCCAACTTGAATTTTGGTTCCCTATAGGATGATTCCACAAGCATGATCCTAAAGGCTTGGTCCTCCAACATGCGTTGTAAGTGTCATCTTGCTGGCCATATGCTCATGATAAATTTGAGGATGAATTCTTCACAGAGAACGCCCAGGACTGGGACGCGGTGGTGCAGAGGATGGAAAACCCACACATGACCAGGTTCAAGGCCATGAACATGGATGAACAGGTGGAAAAAATAGAACAGTTGGTTCAAGAGGCCCTTATATCCAGGGAACAAATAAGATCAACAGAGAGGAAAAAGGTGTAGGGAAGGGGATTCTTCTTGACGCCATAGGCATAGATGAGGTGTTCATGCTTAATGGTAGAGGCACAAAGAGTAACTGATCAACTGCAGAATGACCCAAAACTTGTAGATATGAAAAGGGTTCCTTCCAACAACCTAATTGAAATTCGAGGAGGACCAAGAGACCTAGAGCTGATACAAATTGAAGAAATCACCGGGTCAGATAACCCTGAAGTTTTAGCCCCATAGGTCAGATCACCAGGGGATGTTTGGGCTCAACCAGAGATAGTGAGGATGGTAGGGAGATAAATTATACCAAATATCTTGTTCAATCTAATAAGCACCTACGATGATGAGGAGAGGTCAGAGGTGTCCCTGGTCACTCCGGTGAAAATCACAGAGGAAACACAACTTGAGAAGACATCTTCTCTCAATCCCGATGCTCCAATTCAGAGTAGTCCATAGAACAAGTGCGAGGTAGAAATTTCCTTGGATTATAAGCCACTCAATACATCAGGAATCAAAATGGACAGCTTGAGGGATGAGATAGGATCATGCGAATAAGGGGGAGAAATTCCACAATAGGAAATCGACATCTCGACAACCGATTATCAAGTAATTGATTAATCAATTTTGGCCAGTAATTTACCTCCCGATGAGAAAAAACCAGAGGATGAGCCTTCAGTACATACATAAGAGGTTTAATAACCCATTCTTGAACATATATACATAGTTGAGAGCCTGGGAAACACTATTTCTTGGAGAGAGAAACAAATCTCTGAACCTATGGATGAGGTTGCCGATATACAAGCCATTACCTATGACTGAAAGAGGAAATCTATTATAAAGATAACCACTAAGAATAGGAGGATTACTCTAGACATTTCCATCCTCATCACCATAGAGGAAATGCTGATTATCACAGAGCATGCCAAGACATCCGATCTCATCGGTGTAGGGATGGTGAACACAGATGCCACCTTGGATAGAGCTAGAAAAGACGAATAGAAGTTGGCCTCTGCGCTAAAGAAGTTTGAGCATATGCACCATTTGGAGAAATACTACCAGGACTCCACAAATTCCACGATGTTCTTAAGGAGCAAGTTCTAGGATTCCTACAATAAATTCATGATTGAGCGAGACCTTTTCACTGCAGGGATAGACAATTTCCAAGAAGACACCCTTATGGCACTGGAAACATGCAAGGAAATGGAAATATGGTATGAGAAATCCCACAAAGAGGTGGAAAGAATTGATTACATCAACGCGGTTCAAAAGGGCCAAGATGCCAAAGAATATGACATTCAGGGACTAAGGGAAAACAACATCGACCGTATAACGAAGTCGATCAAATACTAGGTGAATATGGCCCAAGAACCTCATCAGGAGATCCAAGAGAAATGGGACGATTGTGAAAGGAGATGGAGCAAGATTAATCAGGCGATGAGATATATTGGTCTCCCATAATTTGGCATACCTGAGGACTTTGTCGACTTGCATGACATAGTCAAATTACATCCAGAACAAGACTCATCGTGGAATGCGAAGATAGAAAAGGTGGCGAACATGGCGCCAAGACAAGTATAGTAGTTCATGGAGCACCTGATAAAGGATCAGATAGTGTTACAATAGTTAAGTGTTAAAGTAGTCAAGTATCGAGCACGGTTAGTGGAAATACAGGAGATCCTTTCGGCCCCGATGGACCAACACAGAGTCCTCTATGCCAAGACATGCGAGGAACTCTTCATCAAATGGTCATAGTATGAGAAGAGTCATCCACTCAAGTGAAACCATTTGATGACTCTTAGAATACCGAGAGATGAATGCACCATGTGGCAATGTTTTGTTTTACTTAGCTTGCACTTTTGATAGTTAATTTTAGTTAAAAATTTGTTATAAATAAGAGGATCAACCTATTAAAAGAGGTCGATGGTTTTTGCAAATACCCTCATTTTTGAAATTGTAAAGAACTATTTTGGAGCTACCTTAATTGAGAAGTCTTGTTTAGGACTAGAGACAAGTTTTTATTTTCATCAAAGGCATGTGTGATTGGAGCATAAAGAGGAATTACTTCTGATTTATCTCTTGAATGGATGCTGTAATGAGTAAGAGTTTCTGAATCTATTGATAAGTTATCTGATTCAATATTTTTATAATTCTTGTCTCTAATGATAAAAAACAAATCGTTGTGTTGATGTGTGATTAGTGATTAGAGATAAGGAAACTATTTTTCTTGCCATCATTTTATTGCATGTATGTTCTCTTCCGATAATTGTATCTCAGTCAATAATTGAAACACCAACAAGTTGATGTATTAGTACTAGGCTTGTCGTAGGTGTAAGAATCATTGTCTACATGATTGAGAACGAGGGTTATCCCAAGCTCATCCTTCTTAAGTAGTTAATCTTTCCCCTTTGTTAATCAGTTGGTTTATACTATCACATATCTTGTATCAGACCCACCTATAATAGAAAATAAAAAAAAGAGAACGTTCAAGCTGAAGGAGGATTTTTCGCAAGAAGATATCCTATAAATCACTACATAAAGCCCATCAGTTAATTGTCTGGATCACGAGATCTAGAGAACCATTCCACTATCAAACACCGCAGAGTCTATCTGGACCTCAGTGGTGGGTTTGGTTCCTGTTTTTGAGTTAAAGGGATTTAGGACCCCTCAAACAAATTGGCTCTAGAAGGAGGTCCTGAAGAATGAATGGATGACAATATTTTTGATATAATATTTCACATAGCCAGTAGATTCAAACAACCCACATGCATGGCTAGTCATTCTCAAGACATCCCACACACACTAAGTACTCCTGAAACGAGTAACTCACCCTAGCAAGAGGAAGAACATTTATTCCCTAAAATACCTTACACTCTTCCCCATGAGGATTTGAACTAGTTCTGAGGAATCACAAGAGCTTACGCTCGACAAATTGGAGCACTACCCTTAGATCTATTAATTCATTGTAGAAAACAAGTAAGAAGACTATTGGTTGACACCCCCGACCAAGTTTTTTTTCACACAGTAGAAGAGCCGATAGATCTATCCCTCACTGAAATGGAACATCCTCTTAATATAATCCTCGAAACATCAGCCTATAACTACTCCGAGCCCAACGATTTTTCTGACAAGGAAGGGTTTAATTCAGACTACTCAGTTTCGGAGTTAGACGACATGGAAAATAATAATGATCATAATTAAGAAAGGGGAAACCCACATTAGAATAATCAACCTTGGCTGGACATAGATGCTCTAGCCATCCCTGGATGAGTACATAACCTTCCCCAACATCCATAAATGTTACTCCCTAAATTTGACCATGAAACCTTAGGATTGCCTGAAGACAATATCAAAAAATTCATACTAGCTATTAGACTGATGAATGTCCAACATGAAGATGTAGTATGCAGGATTTTCCCCTATAATTTTGAGAATTCGGCCTCCACGTGGTATTTTAACTTTTCTGTAGGGTCCATAACTAGTTGGATGAAGTTTCAAAAGGATTTTCTAGATAAATTTACAGAAGAAACCACTACAATATATTTGATGGTTGAGTTGTTCTCCGCCACCATGAGCTCAAAGGAGAAGGTTAAAGACTTAAATCAACGGTTCACCACTATCCTAAACAAATTTCAACCCAAAGATAAACCCACTCAAGAGTTGTAAATCGAAGTATATGCTAATTCTCTCCCAGCTTCCATTTCCATGTTTGTGAAGAGGGTTGCCAAAACAACCTGTTGATTAAGGTTGGTTGTCATTGATATCAACCCTTGAAGAAATCCTTGTAGCACAAAGTTTTGGGTAATGGACCCAATATTATTTGATGTAAATATCACTCATTATTGTTTTTTCATGGTTGATAAGAAGTAAATATGGATGAACTCCAAAGTGGTCCCCTTATGGTGAAAGCCCTTAGGGGAAGACACTTTGTGGAGTAAGAGAACCCATGATTAATTGTGGAATAATGAGATGAAGGAAAGTGAATTTGTCAGAGGAAAAATCCTATATGGATAGTTCTTGTCATGTCATTTCCGGTGGCATGTGGAACGTCACATAATTCCTCACGGTTAGAGAGTTATGGTCATGAGAAGTTGGAGACCCCAGGTTTGGGTAATGGACCCAAGTTTGTTTGACGGGTAATGGTATGAGTTATGATATATTTTCAGATAATACTATTCTATATGGATAGTAAATTTCATGCCATTTTTGGTGGTATGTATAACGTTACATAACTCCTCACGGTTTGAGAGTTATGGCCTTGCG
>ML870219.1:21872-31914 GCA_009831015.1 Picea engelmannii | reverse complement strand
TGAGAAATAAATTTAAGAGATCAATGAAAAATGTTATAAAATGGTTGCGTATGAAGAGAGGGATAGCTATGAATCCCGAGAAGATAAAACATTGAAGGAGGAACGAAGGACGGAGGACGGGGGTGGTTGGAGCAGTAACTGCATGAGTCGTTGAAGGAGGAATAAGCGAAGGAGGGAGGTTTATGTGAAGGGGATTCGACGGAGGATGGATTGGGGAGGACTATGATATTTACTGTGAGCAGAGAGTTTTGGACTGTGGCTTTTGATCAGTTGAGACACCGAGTTGCTGGAGGTTTTGGGCACGGGGGCCAGGATATCCGTAGATATCCTGGAGCTAGGTATTTTTCCTAGTTGGCAGGGAGGACAGTAGTTTTGGGCAGTTATTTTCTTGTTTGTGGCAGTATTGATCCAGGTATCAGGTAGCAGGAAGGCAACAGCAAGGCAACAAGCCAACATAAATTAGCATCAGAACCAGATAAATTGTTAAATTATGTATTTATTTCATTCTGAATTAAAAGCATTATTCATTGATAAATTTAAGTTGTTGAAGTTGTTGTTATAAATATTGTTGTTATGTTATGAAGTTGTTATCTCAGTTCATGAAATAAATTTCTTATGGGAGTAAATGTTGTTTAGAATTATTTGGCTGTTACATATGGTATCAGAGCCTTAGTTCGAAATCTGGGCCTAAGGGCCAAAATCCCAAACGATTAACTCCAACCACGCTTAACCTGTAAGAAACACACATCATTTGTGTCTTAATAGATTGTATCAAGCAATATTCATCTTGACCAAATATGACTGATACAGTATCAAGGAATATACTCAAGATAGCACCCATATATTATCCAAGCAAATGGTCTCATATATATCACAAGCAACTGTTTTAGGCAATACCCTTTAACTAGATCATATATGGCTACTACAGTTTTCGTCTGAATATTCAAAGTAATGCCTTTAAAATAGTGGCAACAAACCAGATAGTTGGAAGGATCACTTTCCACAAAATGGATACCCTTAAAGAAGCCTGATAAATCCATTGAGCACAAAAAGAGAAGTGATAACTTAATTTTATTTGAGCAATATTTGTCAAAGAATTTTAGGGTAAGACAGACACCTGAAATTGATGGAAATGTCGAGGGAAACTTTTGTCTAAGGCCTGAAGCTGGTAAGATTCAATAATTACATGAACTACACTAAATAAAATGCAATAGGACTTTTGCAAGACCTTGAAAAGGACTACTTCACCTCGAACTTACCTAAATGAGGAATTGCCAATGTGCATTCGGAAAAAGGAAATTTAGAAGACTTGTATCACGCGAGAACAGTGTAAACTAGTTGCCTGTATTAGCCTCAGTGAAATTTTAAATAATGAAGAATCTCAGGAACTATAGGCCAATATAAATTTTAACCGTGCTAAAGAGAGAAATTTTTACACCGCGTAGAGTTTCATGCAATTAATCATTATCCCAAAGGAGAGTTGTCTAGTACGCAGGAGAACAGATCCGAGCCATCAGATCTCGGGCGAAATCCCGTCAGCCGTTAGATCTCGAGAATTTGTGCGGGGTTTAAGTCCTAGTGTGCAGAGGAGGAGTCCCGGAAGAGTCATCGGGATACGAGAGTCATCGGGGTTTTGTTAAACCAGAGAAGCGAGACCTTGTGGTTCTCGAAATCCCGAGAAAGGATCCTAGCCATTGATCTCGGTAGGACACGCGTCAGCATTCTGGGGAGACATCGAGATTTTTACCCATCGGGGATTTCAGGAGTATAGAATTGTTGCGTCAAGGAATCGCGATTCATGAATTCCTGATAGGATCAGGACCGTCTATTGTGCGTGACGCGTGTTAGGAGGTCCCAGGAAGCCCGGGATCGAGAAATCGGGGTTTTTGAAGACAAAGAAACCTCGTCACTGGCAATCGCGATCCGAGATATCCCGACAGTGACATAAGCGTTATGGGACCACTAGAGTCAGAGTGGAGGACAGGTGTCCATCATCTGGGAAGAGTCGGGAACTCTGTGAGTAAGAGGTCAGGAAATCTGTAGAGAAAATCTTGATACAATCAGAGTCGTCCATCTGTGGGACAGGTGGAAACCAACGAGAACCATCGGCGTTTGGCCCCCATAAGGAAATCGGGAATTCCGTGGACATAGGCACATTGGTATCAAAAACCCCGAAACAACGAGAAGAAATCAGGACCATCCGTTCTTAGGACGCATGGCAGTGATCGGAGCCATCGGGAAAAGTCCCGACAGGAGGTCGTCCATCGGGCCATCACGGATCGGGAAATTGCGGATCTCATGGACAAAGTATCCATGCATTATGAAATCGCGAAACGCGATTTCCCGATGAGTCAAGGGACAATGGGGCCCACGGAAGGGTCAACAGTGGAAAGGTGGTAGATTGCATCGCGAATCGGGATGTCGCGAGTTTCGTGGACAAGGTGTCCATACACGACGAAATCGCGAACCCCGAAAGTTCGATGTAATTAACTTAACTCTTAACCCTTCATCAAAAGAATTAATTAATGAATTTTTAATTAGGACTTAATCACATCGCAAAATCGGGATATCGGGGTTTTCGAGGACACAGAATGCTCGCATGTTGGAATCGCGATCCGCGATTTCCCGACAGGATCAACACCATCCATCAGCGAGGACGCGTGGCAAGAGATCCCGGAGAGTCGGAGTTCGGGATATCGGAGTTTTCGGAGTCGTGAAACTCTTGCACAATGGTATCGCAATCTGCGATTTCCCAACACGGTCAGAGCCGTCCGATTTGAGGGATGCATGTCCGAGGATCTAAAAGAGTCGAGGTTCGACATTTCAGGGTTTCTGCATACAAAGGAATTGTTGCATTGGAAGTCACGATTTCGTGATACCCGATAGAGTGACGAGGAAGTGGTGATGTGGAGGAGAGATCTCACACGTGCATCGGGGATCGACATTTCGGGATTCTTGGTGACGAGAAAATCATGCCATGAGAAGTCGCGAAACCCTGAATCCCGACATAGAGTATGATGGTGGTCACATGGGAAAGGGTCGTATGGGCCCAAAACATAGCCAGGAGGGGCTAAAGTCTGAAGTGGCGTATCGGGATATTGGGAATTCCGTAGGCACGGGATTCATGCAAATCGATAGTGCAATATACGAAATCCCGATAAGGGATAAGACTGCGGTCACAAGGCGAGGTCGTGTGGATCATGAGCATAGCTTAAGGGGCTAAGGCACTAGGAGAATATCGGGGATCGGAGAATCGCGAGCCCTAAGGACTTGTGAGGTTCGACATTTGGAACCCCAAAAATCCGATGTAGGATAAGGTCGGGGTCACATGGAACGACGGTCATATGAGGGGGATGTCTAGCCTGGAGGGCTAGCACATAAAGTGCCATATTGGATAATCGGTAATCGAGACTCCGTGAGGACAGGAAACTCTCGACATCGGGCATAAGGAAACCCCGAAACCCAAAATTTAAGTGGGGAATTACATAGTCAGGAGAAAAAGGGTCGTGGGTAATACGGGAAGACGACATATATGCATACACCCACCTAACACCTAACATCTACACCCATATAACTACATGCATATACACAGACGAATAAATTTATAAATATAAATGAAATAAATTGAAAGAAAAATACCGAAATCCGTACAGAGATGGAATTACAAGTAAATCATTTTGTTTCAAAAGAGGAAATTACCATTCATTACCACAGCATAAGGAAGGTTTATGCAGATTCTTGACTCAATAAACTCAACTTTCTTCATGAAGGTACTGAGGCTATGCACAAGCTCGTGGACTGAATCGTGCCTCTTACCATAGCGGAGGGCAAGCTCCGCAAAAGTGTACATACAGGGGATTGGTTCCCAACATTTCAAGGAGACTGGACTCCAAGTCCTGGATCTTGTCAGTGACCACATCAATATGCTTTGTTTCTGCAAAACGAACTGGGGCATATACAATAATAACCAACACTAGTAAAGTGCTCAGAACAACGGGGAGGATGTGAGCCATGGCAAGGGAAATCCAGGAAACCTATGAACAGAGCAAAGGAAGATCTATGGAGGAGAAAGAATGACGCGAGGAGGGTCTCAGTGAGTGAGAAGGACGCGTAGGGATTCGAAGAGCTGACAGGTGTAGAATTTGGGAGTTAGATATGAGGAAGCTTGAGGAAGCTAGACAAGCACGTTGAACCCATGTGTTCCCGAATCCTTGGGTGCACGTTTAGTCATTTTTATATATATTTTAAAGTGTTACAAATAATTTAAATAAATTAAATAATTTAGTATTAATAATTTATAAATATAAGGTCAAGTTAGTTTAAATTAAAATAAAGTTAATTTGGGTTAAATTAGTTTAATAATAGTTTTAAATTAATTATTTATTAAAGTGTAAGGTTAATCTATCTTAAAGTTCGACGTTAACCCATCTTAGACGCTTAATCCTAATCCAAACCTAGCCAATCCCCTGATGGAGTAATGTCTATTTACAAACAAGTAAAGAAAACTTACGCCTAACCCTGTTTCTAAGTTTAAGTAGCACCAATTTGAAACGTCCTCGAACTCACCCTGATAACTTTTGGGTGATGTAGGTTTAGTCATACAAGATGGTCAGGACTCGAAGGTGTCGAGGCAGGGGAGCGTCGTCATGGGCACCACCAACACCACCAACACCACCACCACCACCACCACCATCGCCCGAACTATCCCTCATACTGCACTCGCTGGAATCCATTAACGAGACTTTAAGGGGGCGCCAACCAGCAGGGACTGAAGTGGAACCCCCACCATATGGAACGGGTAACCCAGAAGCATCAAGGAATTCCGGGGGAGGAATTCCACCTGAAGACATCATGTGAGAGTTGCAGAAGATCAAACTTCCGGAGTTTGTCGGGGGTCGCGTGAGTGAATGCACGGAAGCATGGTTTGAAGGCATGACAAGGTGTTTTTCCTTAAGGGACTATGCGTCCAACTCGAAGGCAAAGATCGCAATTTTTCAGTTAAGAGACAGCGCCTTGAACTGGTGGGGAAACTTGGAAAGACAACTACACCTTACCCCAAACACAGTATCTTGGGAACTTTTCGAGGAGAGGTTCCAAAGCAAATATCTACCAGCTTACTACGAGGAGCAACAGGTAGGGGCATTTCATGCCTTAGTACAAGGAAACAAAACTGTGGAAGAAGATGAGATCAGGTTTATGGAACTGGTCAAGTATGTTTTGTATATGGACAATGACTAGCGACAGGCAAAGTGCTTCATTTATGGATTGAACCCGAAGATAAGAGCTATGGTGCGGATGTGGAAACCATCTTCAGTGGCGGAGGCGGTAGAAAGTGCGCGTTACGCGGAAGAACACATTAACCTAACAGGGGGTACAAGATCGACATTTCCGCATCACCCTGGATTCGTAGGAAAGAACCTAAGGACATTTCCTCGGGGAGGGGGCTCAAGGCCACCACCTTATGGTAACAAAGTCATGCCAAGGACAGTAGCTACAGGGGTTTCAATGGCAGCTAGTGCAACATCTCGTTCATCGCCAGCAGTGCAGACAGGTCCACGACCATCTCGGGGAATAACTAGTAGGGGCAGGGGTTCCAGGAGAAGGAACTCATTTCAAAGGCAAACACATAACAGTGCACCGGTTCAATATCGTATTACCTGTTGGATATGCGAAGGACCCCATTACAAATGGGACTCTCCAGAGTTACAATCAGGATTTGTGCATAGAGAAGGAAAGGCACCAATGGGGAGGTCAAGTAGCAACCACTAGATTTACGCAGCGGTTAATAACCGCCAGGCCAAACATCAATCCACTGTGGTGGAGTCATCAGGTATGCTAAATCATATTAATGTTAAGATTTTGTTTGATTCTGGTGCAATAGATAGTTTCATTTCACCATCTGCATTAGAAAAGAGTGGGCTGGCAACCTACGAGCACGATGACTTTAAACAAGTCGAGATGGCTTCGGGGGAAAAACAAGTTGTAGGACCTAGCGTTGATAATTGTATAGTATACCTAGGAGTGTGAACTACCAGGTTGAAGGTATATGTCACTACTCTTGGGGCATATGACTTAATCATTGGAATGGATTGGTTAGCATCTCATCTAGCTTTGGTAGATTGTTTCGCAAAAAGGGTGCTTTGTATTGATGATGAAGGAAGACCAATAGAGATCCAAGGTGTACAGAGAAAAGTGTCATTACGCTTTATATCAACTATGAAGGTCAAGCGATGCTTGAGACAAGGGTGTCGACTTTATGTAGTGGAGGTAGTGAAAGAAAGGAAGGGACCCTCATTGGATCAGTACCCGGTTCTGTCAGAATTTCAGGATGTTTTTCTGAACGAGTTACCAGGGTTACCTCTTGAGAGGGAGCTTGATTTTACTATTGAGATAAAACCTGGTGCAGAACCAATATCCAAGACTCTGTATTGAATGACGGTGCCAAAACTTTTTGAATTGCAAATGCAGTTGAAGGAGTTACTAGACTTAGGGCTAGTAAGGCCCAATGTCTCACCTTGGGGCGCACCGGTAATTTTTTTGTAAAGAAGATGGATGGATCCTTACGACTGTGTATAGACTACAGGGACTTGAACCGTGCTACAGTGAAAAATAGGTACCCAATGCCGCGAATAGATGACCTCTTCGATCAGATGAAAGGAGCAACGGTATTCTCAAAGATCGATTTGTGATCTGGGTATCATCAGTTAAGGATTAAGGAAGGAGATATCCCAAAAACTGCCTTTCGAACTCGGTTTGGACATTACGAGTTTGTTGTAGTACCTTTCGGATTGACTAATGCGCCAGCAGTATTCATGAGCCTCATGAACATCGTATTCAGGAAGTACTTAGATCGATTTGTACAAATTTCTCTAGATGACATTCTCATCTATTCCCGGAATGAAAGAGAACACGAGGAACACTTGCGAATAGTGTTGTCTTTCCTTAGGGAGAACAAATTGTATGGGAAGTTGTCGAAGTGTTCCTTCTTCCAGAAGAAGATACACTATTTATGTCATATCATTTCCTGCGAAGGAATCTCGGTGGACCCAGAAAAGGTAAAGGCCATTATGGAATGGCTAGTGCCGAAAAATGCACATGAGGTGAGAAGCTTCATGGGGCTAGCGGGTTATTACCAGAGATTTGTAGAAGGATTCTCAAAAATAGCAAAACCCATCACCACTTTGCAATGCAAGGGGGTCAAGTATGACTGGACAGAAGAATGTGATAGTGCATTCATTTAGCTTAAGAGGTTACTAACTAGTGCGGCAATTCTACAAGTGTCGGATATGGAAAAGGACTTCACGGTCTACATGGATGCCTTGAAGAAAGGGTTGGGGGCCATGCTAATGCAAGATGGAGGAGTGATAGTTTATGCGTCAAGAAAGTTGAAGAAGCACGAAGAGTTATATGTGACTAATGATTTAGAGTTGGCAGCTATAATGCTAGCTCTGAAACTTTGGAGGAACTATCTTGTGGGGCGAAATTTTGAACTTAAAACAGACCATCAAAGCTTAAAACATCTCTTCACTCAAAGAGATCTGAATGCCAGGCAAAGGTGATGGAGTGAGTTTATGAGTGAGTATGATTTTGGTATTTCATATATAAAGGGAAAGGAAAATGTGGTCGCAGATGCCTTGAGTAGGAGATCACGTATCTTCTCCTTGGTACCCTTAAAGGTCAGTCTGAGGGAACATGTGTTGACACAACTACTAGGAGACAAATGGTATTTAAGGCTTACTTCAAACCTCCAGAGCGGGAGGTGGATAGACCCAAGGTATGAAGGATATAATCTGGAAACAGACGGATTGTTAAGATATCAAGGAAGGATGTACATCCCGAAGTATGGGGATATTCGAAGCAGCATACTGAAGGAAGCCCATAGAGCACTTTATTGCGCACAGCCGGGTGTGAAGAAGATGTACGCAAAGATGAAGAAACTCTTCTTTTGGGTAGGCATGAAGCGTGGTGTAGTCCATTTCGTCACCAGATGTCTAGAGTGTCAACAAGTGAAGGCCGATCACCATCACCCAGCAGGCCTCCTACAACCACATGACGTCCCTATGTCCAAGTGGGAAGTCATCTCTATGGATTTTGTTGTAGGATTGCCACTCACATCTCATAGACACAATGCCATTCTTGCGATAGTGGATAAGTTAACCAAGAGTGATCATTTCATTCTAGTTAGAGACACTTACGATGTTTCTGATGTGGCATGAGTGTTCATAAGCGAGGTTATCCATTTGCACGGGATACCTAAGAAGATTATTTCAGATAGGGACTCCAGATTCACATCTAGGTTTTGGACAAGTTTACAGTCAGCGTTGGGGACTCAATTGAACTGAAGCACAACTTATCATCCTGAAATAGATGGGAAAACTGAGAGAGTAAATCAAGTTATGGAAGACATGGTTAGGATGTACGTAATGGATAATCAAACCCAGTGGGAGAAGTACCTACCTTTGGTAGAGTTTGCCTACAATAACAGTTATCATAGTTCCATCAGAATGCCACCATACGAAGCTTTGTATGGAAGGCCATGTAGAAAACCATTGAGTTGGGATAGACTAGAAGACCGAGTAACAGTTGGGCAAGAATTGATTCAGAAAATGGAGGAACAGGTGATTCAGATCAGACAGAGATTAAAGGAAGCACAGGATAGACAGAAAATTTATGCGGATGCACATAGGACCGACTGAAATTATGAAGCGGAGGACCAAGTTTTCATTCGTATCAGGCCTAATAAGAGTACCATACGGTTTGGGAAGGGGACAAAGTTGTCACCTCGGTTTATAGGGACATTTAGGGTCCATGAGAAAATTGGATCCGTTGCCTATCATCTCGTACTGCCACCCCACTTGCATAAAACTCATAATGTATTTCATGTATCTGTTTTACGTCATTACGTTGCTGATGAATCACATAAACTAAATTGGAAATAATTGCAGGTATCGGACGTGGGAACCCTCACGGTAGAACTATTACGCATACTAGACCGTAGAGTCCGACAGCTCAGAAACCATCTGATAGATCAAGTTAAAGTCCAGTGGGACAAGTTTAGTGCAGGATCTGCTACTTGGGAGGACGCCGAGACACTACGACGAGACTATCCCTCACTATTTTGACCACCTCGAGAACATGTTTCTCGAAGGTGGGGTGTAGGTAACACCACCTTTTGACTTAGACGACCAGGATTACCTAAGACCTATACACTTTATTTCCTAGTCACAGTGAAACTGTTAAGTGATACACTTAAACTTTAAACTTATGAACTGTAATGAATGTTTAAATGTTATTAATGATGATGCATGTAATGCGATCTATTATGCGAATGTATATTTTATGAATGTTTAAATGTTATTGATGATGATGTATATGATGCGACATATTGTGAGAAAGTGAAATTTTTGAATGTTTAAATACTATTAGAATGATGTTGGATATGATGAAATCTATTTTGGGAAAATGATAATCTTGTGAATGGGTGACGAGTTCGAATTATGGGATATTATGAAATCTAATTCTAATTGGAAAAATATGATGTTAATGTATCGGTACGGGGATACCAAGTTGAAATGATGGTAGTATGCAATTATATGATTATAATGCATAGAAATGCAGACTAATCTGCAGGTTATGGGCTATGAAATAGCCAAGTGATAATGATGATGAAAGTGGATATCAGAACCACTAACCGAGAAACATTATGGTATAAATAATGTATGTGCAATTTATATTGATTCGGATGCATTGCTATGATATGTGGACTAGTGCATGATTTTGGTACTAACACTGCCCAAAACCGAATAAACGATGACAAAACCTCCAACAACGCGGCATCCCTATATGTTCCATTGTAGGGTGTTGACCCTGGTTCTGATATGAGGGGTGGAGGGATTTCCCACCGTGTATCCTCCATTGTAGGGTGTTGACCCTGGTTCTGTTAGGAGGGGTGGAGGCATTTCCCACCGTGTATCCTCTGAAACTTGAAGTCATGGGAGAACGGTGCTAGTTCATGCTCCCCAAGACGTGTGATGATGATTGT
>WSFP011445178.1:0-20215 GCA_009831015.1 Picea engelmannii | reverse complement strand
AAGAAAGGGGACTTGGGTCCCTTCTTTCTCCAATGGAAGGCTCTTGAGGCCCTCACAAGCTTGCTCTCCTTACAATGAAAAGATGAAAATGTGGGTGAAAGAACTCCTAGCTTATCCACTCAAGAGAGAGGTGGATAGCTCTTTTGAAATGATGCCTATGTGTTCTTGTCAAAGAATGAGTCCTTAACAATCTTGGCAGCATAACAATGCATGGAATTCCTTGAGAAAGTGATGGTTCTTCATGGCTTTTTATAGCATGGCATTGGGTGATTATGTAACCCTTTTGAGGTGTGAAAAGGGGCTCTTTAGGGCTCAATTAGGTCTTTGACCAGCCTACCATGCGGATTCAGCTCAGATTTGATGTCAAATCGGCTTGGGAGCTGATCCATTAGTGGTTGGGAGGCCGACCAATTTCAATAAATGCGTCGTTTAGCAGGTGCACGGGTTTTTCGCCCAACAGCCGCGCATCGTGCGGTTATGCGCACATTGTACGTTGCTATTACGTGCATATGCACGCGCACCCTGGTTCTGTAAAGCGCCCTTTAATTTTTGGGTCATTTTGTATAGTTTTTGACCCTTTTGCCATGCTATGGAATTAATCTTGTGCCATGAATGACTTCTTTCCTATTTTGATGATGCGGAGTTCTTTTCGCCATGTGCGGACGAAATTTCAGTGATAACAACGTGATTGTTCGGGTCCTCTCCTGCTTTGCCATCAAATTTAGAGATGTCAGAGGGTAGCTTGGTTGGTATAGCGGGCCAATGGGGAGAGTGACAGATTAGATCGTTTAAAATCCTTGATAGATCTGGGAGATCCAAAGTGGCCAAGAATGGTAATTTTCTATTCACATGTGGGTACTGGAGGCTTTGGGGAGGGAGTCCCATCGACAAACCAGTGGGACCATAAGCAGTCTGCATGTAATGCGAAGACCCAAGCAGATTTGGTGGTTGCTGTAAAGGAAAATAGCTCATGGGATTATATCCTTGAACAGGGATGTGAGTTTGAGCATTTGAGCCCCAAATAGGATTGGACGTACATGTATATGGTTGGCCTATACTAGGGGGTATGACAGATGAAGCTAGAAGTTGTTGCCCCCCAGTTGATTGAGGATTATGTTGTATTAGATTGTTCCAATACTGGGCCAAGGATGGAGGTATGTTTTGTCTGTAGGGTGGGGTTGGTGGGGTTTGTCCTCCAACCAGGGGTTGTGTTCCGATTGGGGGTTGTGTTCCAATTTGGATTTGTGTTACAATAGGAATTTTCCCGACAAATGGGGGTTGAGTCCAACCTCATTGGTGAAATTGTCCACCAACAGGAATCTGGTAATTTGGTGTGAATGATGGAATAGTGCCACTAGGATTAATGTTGCCAGTAGAGGACAAGGAAGGTCCTCCAAAAGGGGGTTGAGGAAGCATAAGAATAAAGCTGGGAGGAGAGTGCCTAGAAGAAGAGAGACCACCAAGAGTTTTGAATGGGGTTTGCGTAGGAGTGGGAGTAGAACCATTCAACGCACGATATCCGGGTGGAAGTGTTGGGGTGACACTAGGCGAGAGCGGTATGCCGATGGGGGCTTGACTAGCCACTATAATCCCAGTGTGAACACTCGTAGTGTCTGTGTAATGGACCATTTCTACAGGGACGATCAAGATGTGGTCATATCGCGGAGCATCTACACCAGGAAAATAATAAGCAATAGTAAAAGGTATTGCTTCTGGGTCAGAGGTTTCAAGGAACACAGGTGAGATGATGATTTTAACACCTGATCCTACACCAAAGAGATCCCGTCTAAAAACTCCAGTAGACCAAACAGGATCTTGGCCCTCAGGTCCTGGAAAGGGTCCAATCGGTGATCCAGAAGACAACACAACTAAGTCTCTGAAAGAATTCACTCGCATAATCTGTCTCTCATAATCAGGGTGAAGTCAAAATTCCTCTCGAGAATTGGTAATTCGAAAACGTTCTAGAGAGTCGGTTCTTTCCACTTGTGGAGTGGTAACGTCCTGGACTTCACATTGTTGAGGAGAGCCCTCAGGTGAGCTTGTAGGCAGGGGTTGAGAGCCTTCCATATTTTTTGTAGGTAAGCCCTACATTCTACGTGAACGATGTGGAGGGTCTATCGTGATCAAGTTACAAACTTATGAAGAAATTCTTATGGTCAATTTGGGTAAACAAACAACATGTGCTAGTAAAGAAAATCTAGGAAATAATGCCAAGCAAACAAGACCTTCTAATTCTGAAGTCACTAGTTGGTGATGAAATCCAACGTCGCAACAATGAGATGAGAAGGGGCTGGGCTAGGGTGGAAAAGTTACGCTGACGACCTGCTTAACGGACTTACACCCTGGTGCAAGCTCCCACACATAATCGTGGGTATACCCTCCAAGGAGCCTGAGTGAGTTTGGCCAACATCGATTCCAGGTACCGTGAAGACTTGCCCCTTCACATTCACCTTGTGTAAGACCCTAAGAAGATAGGCCACTAAGGTTACCACCAACAACAATAAATCCTAGGGGAACAGTCGACAGTCTGATCCACATGTAAGCGCAGGGTATCTAGCCCGAAATCAACTCGAGAGGATTCCCCTCATCATTGTGGGTATACCTCCAAGTGACCCCCGTAATACATGAAATCTCTACACCGATATCAACAAAGAAGGGTGAGTAACTCTGTCAATATCAATGCAACCTCAGGTTTGACCCTTGTGTGAGAAGGGATTCCCAGGGAAAAATGTTGTAAATGGAATTTGACACTCCTTAACACAAGATGCTATTGTGTGTTTTGTGCTTTGGAGAGTGTATCTCTCTGCCTATTCCAAACCGCTAGCCTAGCTAATCGTTGGTGTAATAGATCCCTAGAAAAGAGTTACTAGTTAAATTTTCAAATTTGCTCAATGTTATTAAGGGATGTTGTTACTAAAAGGAAACAGAGATGAAAGTGATGTCGTGTAAGACTCTGACCCAACAATGCATAGATAGGAATGAAATATATCAATTTTCGTTCGATGAATCCTATGTACGGGAGGGAAAGAGAATTTTTCCAGAACAATATTGAACTACGATACACAATTTTCTTTAAAATGCAATCTCAAAGAATAACATAATAATGACAACTCTCTATTTGTTCCTTTTCAACAATTTCAACAATTGATTTTCAATATTTTCAAAAACGAAAATGCTTTTAAAAGAAAAATGTTTTTTTTTTTTACTTTTCAAAAAGGATCTACACCATGGTGGTGAGAGCAAGGAAAACCAATAACTAATGAACAAGTGATACACAAAAACCCAAACCAATATTTCAATGGAAACAAAAACAACAAGCAGACAAAACTAGTCTTTTCAATTGCAAGAGAATAATGATCTTCCAAATAATGAGCAAATGAGAAAGACAAAGAATCCCAACTTTCAAACCAATTACTGGCTCCTAACCAAACAAGTACTTAGATTCCAGGATCAAAGAGTCTATCTTTGCTAAGACAAGTCAAGCGATGAGAGTTGAGAAAAAGATGGACAAGAAGAGCCTTTGATCTCTGAAGACTGATCGTTCACAAAATCTGAAGTCAAGAAGACATCAACCAGTGGTCCAAGAAGTTATTTTCAGACACCTATACTGATCTGGGCATCTGAACATGCAAAAACCTTAAATCCAAAAATTTTAAAAGAGGGTTCGTAGGCTATCAATATTACACAGTGCGAGAATGGATCATTCTCGCAGGATACCTTTGAGCAAGGTGCGAGAACCTCACACTGGACCTAAACACAGAGTGCAAACTCAAGGTGTTCTCGCAGGCCACTGTGGGGTTCAGTGCGAGAAGGCTTGAAACTAGGCAAAAGTTTTGAAAAAGATAACTTTTGAAGGGACTTCTGGACCCAGGGAGTCTATCAGGGTGTCATGAAGACTCAGAGATTGATAGAAATGAAGAAAGGTAAGGCAAGAGAAAATTCCCAAGGAAAAACACCAAAAACCATGAAGAAAAGGGTTGCATCCCCAGTGGAGTCACCAATTTTGTTATCGAACTAATCGGTAGGTGCGGACACTAACAGATCTCCCTAGATCCACCTGGATCTAGAACAAAATAGGACAGGACATGACTCTTTACCTAAGTTATGACCATTGAATTATCTAGTAAAGAGGAACAAGTGACATACCTTTGTATCACTTCCTAGGGTCTCTGTTGCTCCTGCTTCGCTCCGGTTCTCTCGTGAGGTCAAGACCAAGACAACACAAACCAACCAAAGTGAAGATAGCGAAACATATTCAATTGTCAACTTATGTGTATGATCAAGGAATTACACAATAAAGTAAGAATGACTTTATGGGAAAAGGACATGTCGTTGTATCATATTAATTGAAAGTAGAAGATACAACCTAATCACCTTGATGTCGTAAACTACCTTTCGGTGACTCTTGGTTCCAACACACACACTTGCTCGATCCTTGCATGAAGAAGATTCAACTCCTCTTGATAGACTTGCTAGAGTCTCCAAGCTCCTACCCAATATGGGTTCTTCACACAATTCCTTCACCAATTCTCCAATTAATCTTGTGTAACCTTTTCCTTGATAATCCTATCAATATATAGGAAAGGATGAGATGGTTACATGGATGAGAATGATCCCACCAAATCAGGGAAACCAGTAAAATGATAACCATTCGAACGCCAACCCATTCTCTAGAAGATTCCCTTTTAGAACCCTCGAGACTTCTTCCTTTTTCCAAGCTTGAGAACAAGTTCGCACCCTAGGTATAGAGCACAGTGAGAGAAGTTCGCACTCTAGCTAAAGGTGGCTTGCGAGAATGGGTCATTCTCGCACCCTAGGCTATAAGAAACCTATGAACTCTCTTCAAAATTATCTTTTCTGGAAAGAGATGAATGACACTTTTCTCAGGAGAAAGTTCTTTTTGGGAGCCTGAGTACACCATCATCAATACACCATCAACATGACCAAAATCATGGGTAACAGTGCCAAATCTACAGGGGTGCGCCTATCCAATCATAGGTAACCGCCATGGTAGCATGAAAAGAGGAATTTAACACACTCATTAACCTCCTAATGTTTGTCGAAGTGTGGTATATTCATCACATTAAGGATTTTTGATCTCGTGATGTCCATGGTCCATGGTTGGGGAACTATCTTTGACTTCTTCCTTGTTGTCTTTGTCAAGTACTTATGCGGTGTGAGCATTCCATAATTTGTGTGGTCTCCTAAGTTGAAATCACTGATCTTGAGCATCATAATCTGTCCCAACTGTGGTCCAACTATGCATATCCTCTTTGGGAGGTACGCAGTGATCAGTGTATAGTCCAAATCTCTCGGGACATTGTCACGACTAACCACGCTAGCCAAAGGGGGATATATTCGACCAAGAATGATGAGATGAGATTCACATTTTCCAGGTCATCACGGTGCTTACTTATTTTCTCTGTCGTAGTTCAGGATGGCCCAGAGTGACGTGTAGTCGACGAGGATGCTTGAAATCCTCTCGTAAATGATGCATGTACTCCTGTAAACATGACCTTGTCAGTCATGAGGTCTATTAGGATATCCTCCATGGAATTCTCTATTGTGATACATTCACCTGACATACATGCTCGAGATCAGATATCTTGGGTAGGTGGACAAACACTCAAGGTAAGAAAATCAAGTGGCGAGGTCTCAATAAGAACAATGTGATAGCAATCAGTTCTCTATGGGCTTGGATAATCACAATTTTCAAAAGTGTCCCTAGTAAGACATTCGACGGGTTAAATAGACAATGTCATAATAGACTCCTCCAATGAGAAGGAATTCCTCAATCAGTACGATTCCATCCATTATGGTGTGGTCCCAACGGTCCAATGGAGATCTCTCTAGAAATAATTGTGTTTCTAGTCATTCTAGAGAGTCGTTCTAATGGTCAAGATGCCTCCAATGGTCATATTTCTTCACCATGGAGAAGTGATAGTATGTGTTGTTTTGCTATTCCGACGAGGTTCAAGTTTTGCAAGCCTTCCTTCTGTGAAGTCCTCTCTAGAACCTCTTGCAATTTTTATAGCTTTGATTTCTTCCTACTGAGATTTCTTTCTTTCTTTCCTGTGATCTATCTCTCTAGATTCCTCTTTCCATTCTTGTTCTTATCTTCTCTTAGCATAGTAACTTCGCACTACTAGGGGTCTTTCACAGGGTTCGAGGGTAATAATTCTTCTCTTATTGTTTCTGGAGTAGGTTCTCTTCTCTCATGCATGGATAAGTTCTTTAAGCCTTCTTGTGTTCTTCCAAATTCAATAGCCAGGTCTCTGGCCCTTAGTTTCTTCGAATTATCCTCGTGTTATTCTATTAAGCATGTTATTATCCTAGCCATGAAATCCCTTAATTCTTGTTTTTCTTGTTCTATAGCTTCCTCTTCTTATTTCTTTTGGATCCGATCTCTCTCAATCCAAGTCCTTCCTAACAAAAGTTCAAAAGGAGCACTTTTATCAACAAAATTAATGACCTCAAATTATTCTTTTGTCGATGTTCCATGAGCATTCGTAGTTACATGAGTAAGTATTTCAAATAGGGGTATCATCTTTCCTTTAAAAAATCCTATTCCTCCCAATGAAGGAATCATAGCAGGCTTTCCCAAAATTTCCCAAGTACTTTCTGGCATAATGTTCACCTGTGTTTCTACATCCAATACATAGCCTATGTCGAAGTCTCCTATTCATGTTTCTATGCACTGATTCTCTTTTAAGATCTCTCGTAAAATGACGTCTCTGTGATCACTCAGTGTTTCTTTCATTTGCAATAATATAGCCTCTGATTCTTTATGGTTCTTTAGCATATTCTTAGTCTCTTGACCTTCCTCATGGTTTTCCTATCTCATGTTCATCTTCTCAACTTTAGCAATCATTCTAGGGCAATAAAAAACTTCATGTCCAGTAGCTTTACAGCAAAGACAAATAGGACCTCTACCAGGGAATTCCTTAGCAAGATGTCTTGGTCTTCTGCAACTATAACAAAGAGTCAATCCTCTCTTTCTCTTAAATGATCCCCAACCTTTCATGTAATGCACACTGGTATCACAGTGATGGAGCTCCAAAAAATTATTTCTAGGATCCTGCATAAATTTGTAAGTCCAAAAATTCTTTCTATGCATAGGAATAACATATCTTTCACTATTTCTATCAGGTCTACTCATATCACACCTTCTTTCTTCTAGCTATGCCCTATTTTTCAGACTAGGACAAAATCTATCAAACATATCTAGATCCATTCTTTCGAAACAAAAATTTCCACTTATATTAGCTTTATCAGAGCACAAAGCTTTAAGATCTTACCTCTTTTCTTCAGATCAAACTTCTCTTCTTAGCACATATCTTCACAAGTCAAGTAGAGTACTGCGCACCAGAGAAACAGGTATATGCACATAGATTTCTCTTTTCTTCAGTTCCTAGCAATCACATTTTCAAGTCTCGACAAGGGAACCATTTGTTGGCACAGGGGTAGACCCAGGGTTCAATGCTTCAACAACGTACCAAAAAAACCCTAACTACCGACCCTTTAGACAACACCTGCAAAGTAGATGAAGTCTGACCCGAGGTAGAGGCAAGGGGGGTTGTAGGACTCAAGTGTCTACAACCTAGCTGGGACATAGATCTATGATCACAATACTTAACATAATGCTTAGAAATTAACATTCATTATTCTTTGACCCTCATGCACATCGCAGGTAAAAAATCTAATTACATAACAATGCAATATTCATCAAGGTCTAATCACATCTAACCATTCAACACATAACATCAAAATAGATCTAACATTCATTCATATTATTAAGCACTAAGCTACTAAATCAGATGCATCTAACATATATAAATATTACAGCACTAAGCATAAATCACATCACTAAAATATCAACCACATCATACAAAGAAACCACAACACAGGATGTACATGGTTTTCCCCCAGTGTGGGGCTATGTCCACCAACTCTTATCCTCTTTTATTAGCTTCTTTCAATATTATTACATGCACAGAGCCACAAAGCCAGCTTCGCATAGGACATGAGATCTGTGTGTGCCTCGCCAGATCCTCCTTCCTTGAGTTAGGTCCAAGCACCAAGCCTTTACACAGTATGTGCACAAAGTACTTACAAGACACTTGCACTTAGATATGCAAGCCTTAACACATATTCTTGCACATAGATAACATTAGCACTAAGCCATCGGCCCTTTCTTACATTGCCTAGCTATTTATTTATACATTACAAATGGGTCCTAAACATGGGTAAACCCATGGGCCGACATCCCATACCCATTACATAAACCCTAAACCCAAAAATCCCCCAAATGGAGGTGAGATATAGCGATCTTCGCTTCACCCGGACGCTCTATTTTTGACCATCCTGTCAAAGTCCCAAAAATGGTCAAACACGACCAAGGTTCTCTAATACTTGGTCGAGGGCCAACAAGAGGATAAAATTTCGAAGACAAAAGGAGGTTTTTAAAGACACCATTACAACACTTAAGCAAATCACACTAAGATCAAAACATCACAATACATTTTAGATATTGACATCTCCATATGATATCAACTTGATCGCTTGATCACCATGATGATAATGACCCAAGGGGTCTTCTATTTATAGCCTCAAGATCTAACCAACTTCCATAGAATCTAGGAGAGCTTGTCCACATGTAACTGTCGGTTGTTAGAGTTGACTCTGCCAAATCCATGTTGTCGAGTCAGTTTGAAAATGATGCTCAACCTGACAATATATGCATCCAACTTGTACTCGATTGCTGGGATGGTCAATCCACCACCTAAATTTCTTCAACTACTGGTCGATTTTCTGATCACCAGGCATGTCGACTACTCGACGAACTAATGTAGAGTTTTGTTCGATCACCTGATTAACTATATCCAGATGTAGATTGATTGTTTGACCTACTGAATCCAGGAGATATGTGATGAACCATCAATCCTTGATGTTCCAACAATTCATCGAAGTGCATTCTATAGGTTTCCAATGTACATTTTTAAGTCCATTGATGGGACAAATCTTTCAATCCAACGAAAGAATGAATTTTAAAGTCCATTGAAAGAGAAAAATTTTGGGTGTACTGAAAGAAAAAATTTTGAAGTCAACCAAAAGAGAAAATTGTTTGGTCAACTGAAAGAATTTTTTTTAAATTTATTCGAAATGAAAAGTTCGTTGAAGTGAAAAATTGTAGTTCACAGATGGAAAAAAATTGTAGTTCTCCAATGGAGGAATAATTTGAAAGTTTACTGATAGGACAAATTTTTGGTTTGCCAAAATCTAGTTTTTTTGGTTTGCTAAAACAAAAAATTTGAAGTTCGTTGAAGGACAACTTTTTAAGCTTGTGAAGAGATGAATTTTGAAGTCCATTGAAGAGAAAGGTTTTGAAGTTTTTTTATGAGACAAATTTGGAGGTTCAATGATAGAAGAAATATTGTGTTCATCGATGGAATAATTATTTATCTCACGAGTGAGGATGGACACATGGCTACATTAGGGGATAATGGTTGGACATTAATACCACACTAGTAACCATGTGGCTTGTCACATTAACCAGATTCCATGTCAGCAAGATGATGATATACATACATACATACATACATACATACATGCTTATATACAAAGTAGAGCCAAAATCTTGTTTTGACCATAATAGGAATAGAAAAAACTCAAAATTAAATAAAATTTTAAGAGTATGTCCATAGTGTCAAGTCATACAAAATTTCTAATAAGGGCCACTAGCTAGTTCTGCTCAAGTTTTCCATAAATGAAAATTAGTAATTTTTGAAGAATAGGGTGGTACTCCTTGATAGAGACCTTGTTTCTAACGCAATTTTACAATGAGTAGTGGAAGTAGATATAAAAAACACGAGTGGAAAAATTGGCCAAATTTCAAAGGATTTGGAATGGAGACTCAAAAATAGGCCAAAATCCACTATTATGGGACACTTTTGGGGGATTTTTAATATTTCGAGAGGGGAAAAAGGGACCCTGGATCAAAATTAAAGAAATTTAATTTACTCAAAATTCTAATTCCTCAACAAGCTAGATAACTTTGTATTACTAAATCTCTTCCCGTTTTTCTCTATTTGAGAGACGGTAATTTTCACTCAAAATTCTAAGTCCGGAGAAAATGTTAGAAGGGTAAAATTGACAACTCTGTGTTAGCATTGAGAATCGCCCTCAGATTTCAAGAGGATAAGCCCAATACCCATCAAAAGGTTTGTAAATGTAAATTAATGATTAAAGGTCAAATGGACAAAACTAAGCATAAGAATGTTTTAATAGAGAAATCTGGGCTAGCACGCATAAGCAAATGAGGCTTTGATTAACTTCAGTTAGTGGTTTAAGGGTAAAGGTGAATAGAAGGAATACTTAGTGAGAAAGGTGGATAAGTCTGCTACAAGCACCGGGCCTTCAAGCAGATAGGTGAAGAAAAACTCAGTCGCAAGAACTTCTTGAACTTTCAGTTTAAAACATTGAAAAACATTCATAGCAACATTATAATCAAACATCCATTATAACACAACCAAAACATATCATATGGATCATCCAATCATGAGAATTTCAGAATAAGAAGAAACAAGATGATGAAAAGAATTTGACTTCTATTAATGAAAATATCTCAAGTCTCATACATAACCGGAGAACAACTCTGTTTAGTCAAAATATTACAAAATAAGGATCTTTTCGCAACCATTCGAACCTCAACATATCATTCATCTTATGTGTTTATAATAAAAAAAATATAAAATAGCTAGAGGTGTGAGTTGGCCTTCCTATCCTAGGATTCTCCACAAAAAGATACTAGTCTAACATATGTACAAACATATCTAAAAAACTACTAAAATCAAGGATCATGTTGGCAACAACTCTAACAAAATATGAATGACATGTATTGATGTTGCTTAGGTGCATCTTCTCCAGTGCCATGTGTCCTCCAAGCTTGTATGTTGATCTCCAACTGCCACTTGTTGATCTTTGGTCCCCTCCAAATCATCAAAGCCAAGAGGAAGCAATGAATTCAAAACCTCTTACTGTAATGGTTAGTTCATAGCACCATTCCACAACACATTCGGTTGTCGATTCCATAGCACCCTCCTATAAAACTGCTCTACATATTCCGTAGCACCCATTTTTAAAACTTCTCTGCAGATTTTGTAGCACCTTTTCTGTGTCTGGCTAGGTGATTTTGTAGCTCCTTTGGTAGTGCAACTACAGAACAGTCTATGTAGACGATTATGTAACGCCCAGGACTACGAAATCTTTGTGTTTTCACTGTTTTATGCAACTAATCCTAAACAACACAAAAAACCTTAGTATATGGACTTTGAGCCTGTAGATGCTTCCATAGGTGAAAATATCATATTTCCTTGAACACTTCAAGCTTGAAAAAAGTAATCATCACCATTAATGGATCTGTCATACTTCTTCTCCATTTACTTTCTCAATCTGGCACTCCTCCTGGTTGCAGGAGAACTTCCCTCTATCGCAGAAGAATCTCTTTATTTTGCACGGGCACTCCTCTTTACTGCAAGGGAATTTCTTTCTATTGTAGTTTGTGCTATAACATTTAAGTTCCTCTACACTAAATCACTCTCGAAGGGCTACAATAATTCTTTGAGATTTTTGTTTTGGGACTGAATGATTTTGTTTTTCCTGTACAGAGTCTTAAGTTTCCTATGGAGAGGCAAGAATATTCTTGATGTAAACCTTACCATATCTAGGGTTTCATTTTACATGTCCATAAGCTCCTTCATCTTCCTTCTCTCAGTCAAACTTTCTTCCTTCAAATAGGAAACTTATTTTTTATAAGCCCTGAGTTGTCTAATCAATCTCTTGAAAGTGGGATTATCAAAGGGAGTGATGATGTTGATAACTTCAACATGCTTCTCAGTGGCTTCACCCTTGCCTTTGTCTTTCTTCTGAACAGAGGCTTTGATCATGACCTCAATAGGCTTCCCAATAGTGTCACTTTTACTTTTAACTTTCTTTGGGACTAAAGCCTTGGGTATGACTTTTGTTTCAACAACTTCCTTGTGGGCTAATGATCTATTAAAATGCCTCCTGACTCTTGTCTTATCTGCTGCAACAGGTTAAGGGAAATGAAATTTTCTCCCCTTCTTGGTTGTGGTTTTGGTTGATGAAGGAACTTCTTCCAGTTCAGGTGCAGAATGAGGTGAAAATTCTCTTTGTGGGGATCGATGCACCTACCTCTCTTATTATTCAATTTACTTAGGGGTTTCTTTGTCTTGGGTAGTAGGTTTTCTCTTTCTCTTATTTCTTGTTTCTTATTTGGAAACACTATTAGTTGGCAAAGGGCTCTGCATCCTAGACTGAGGGGTAGAGGCTATATCTAGCTGCAAATTGGAAGAGACAATGAATTCTTCCCAAGAAAGGTTTCTTTTCTTCAACTCTTCCATAACCAACATCCTGATCAACCCAGAGTGGAAAACACTAGTGTCCACATCCTTGTACTTGGATTGGACTCTATCATCCATCTTTCCCATACTTATTAACAGATAAACATGGATATTCACTAAATCCTTACTAGTGAAATGTAGCAAGAGTCTAATGTGATATTGGTATATCATGTTAAATATTCCCTCACATGTAAAATACCTCTATATAATCTTCAACATTTTATCAAAACCCTCAACCAGGTGGCTCATAGGAACTCCCTTAGACAAATTGTCTTTATGATTTTCTAGCTTGAGGAAATCCTTGGAAAAGGCTACGTTGAGAATCATGGATTTGAACCACCTCTCACTAGTGTTAGGTATATCAATGGATGCTACAATATTGTCCTCAGATACCTCCAACTCAAGGCTTCCTACCTTAGTCTTAATGCCATCATAGTTTAAGGAAAACTACCTTGCTACTTCAGGGTGTCCTTTCTACATGTTTTGACAGAAAGACAAGCAACCAATCCTTTAGAAAACCTCCTTGGTCATAGGCTCAACATCAAACATGTGCATGTCAGAAGGCTCAGTCCTGACCACACTCCCACCCTTGTGAGATTTATTCTTTTGAGGTGTATCCATGGATAAAAGCAGAAAATCAAAAACTGTAATGCTATGAGAGGTAAGGAAACCAAACAGAGGCAAAGGTCTTTTAAGCCTTGAAGGTGATCCTTAATTGGTCTTTCATAGATTTCCTCCAATTCACTTTTGAATTAACAAGAGACTAGTCCGATGGCTTAAAATGGGGAAAATATACTTTGTGAAATGATATGTAGGGAGACTACACTGTTCAGGTTTTAGACTATCATCAAGCCACCATACAAGGTCATCAAATCTTTAAAAACAAAAGGGCTCCTAACTCCTCACTGCAAGTAGACTTGTGAGATGAAATTATAAGATGACACAGTGAAAAAGGACAGACAATGTTGGAGTTGTGGCATAGAAGATAGCAATGGTTTGACAGATAATTTGTAGTGCTGGAATAGGGGATCCATAGCACATTCTAACAATAGTTTATGTAGCGCAATGTGGAAAATGTGAGCCAAGATGATAAATGGGCCTTCAAAATATGAAGAAAATTGTCTCAGTTCTAGTGGATGGAAAATTTAGCATGCAAATGGCTATGAAGTTTGTGGCAGAAGAGGTAAAAGGCTGGTACGTGGGAGAAGTTTTAGCTTGCAGTGCCAGGTGCTACCAAAAGATAAGACATAAACACCTTAACGATCTTCAATGTAGTTGGAATGGGTCACAAATTACCTGGACGTTGTAGCTAATAATGGAAGATATGAAACAAGCCTGGAGTTGTTATATCCACCTCATCCTCCAATTCACCTTGGAAATTCAGTTTCGTAGCTCAATCCGCAACTTTGTCTGGACTAGTAGTTTCAGCAGCGCCGAGCTTAGGAGCAGGATTTCAAATTTGGTAAACAGTTTGAACCTCATAAGTGACCAAATCATAACATTTATTTTGAAGACAAGGGTGCTAAAAACAATAAAATACATGACATCAACATCATGATGGTGAATGACAGTAAAGGGGCAGATTGTACAAGGATGTTCTATGAAAATGTCTAGTGAGTTGGCAACGCCCTTTACAAAGTTTGATTTGACTCCTTAATGGGAAAAGGGATAGAGTGGAGAGTATCAAGTATATGAGTGGGTGGAGTGACTTGTCAGGTTTGTAAATTCATGGGGTAGATAATGATAATTGTCAATTCAAGTGATGAGTCAAGGATATAAACCACAAAATGAACCTAGGGTATAAACCATAGATGTGGGTTAAAATGTGAACCAAGTACCAAGCCTTTATTTGTTTAGACTAACCTAAGAAATTCATAAAGAGAAAATTAAAACAAACTTAAAAGACTAATGGGTAAAAATTAAAACCTAAGGAGAAAATTGACCCATGACAACTTCATGTAATAACATTGGCTCCATAGGGGATGGCATGCTCCCTGTGAGCTGCAAAGAACAAGCAACTTCAGTGTCTTATACTAGGTCTATGGGTTAATTTATTAAAACAAAAATGAAAAAGAAAAAGTGATATTTACAATGAATGGAAATCCACTCATGGCTTAAGAAAAATACTTCTTCAAAAAGTGCCCATTGACAGGGCCACCAAAAACTTTAGAATCCTCCAAGTTCTACAATTTATAAGTGTTATTTGAAAATACCTCAGAAATCTTGAAAGGACCAATCCACAAGGCTTCGAAGTTACCATGTTTTTCTTTGTCTTGATTGGGTGCATCCCACTTGAGCACTAGATCTCCTAGCTAGAAATATTATTTGCTTACCTTCTTGTCAAAGGCTTGCTTGATCTTCTGCTAATGGTATTTTTCTTAGTCAAGTAGTTTCTCCCTAGTCTGTTGTACTTCTACCAGTTGTTGTATCCTCTTGACCATATCATCAGGTTTTTCTTGGTAGTCCTGGAGGAATTTTTCCACAGGAAAGGCAAGCTGATTAGTAAAGATAGCCTCAACCCCATATACAAGCTGAAAAGGGGAAACACCAAGTGACCTATTTGTTGTAACTCTATCATCCCATAAGGAAAATTACAGCTTTGAGTCCCATGCTTTCTTGTTGTCTTCTAACAATTTATTGATGATATTTATGAGGTTCTTGTTAGAGGACTCTACCAAACCATTTCCTTGGGGGTAGTAAGGATTAGAATGGACTAATTTAATCCCATACTATTCACACAAATTGATCAATGGTTCATCTTTGAAGGAGGCAACATTGTCAGTAACAATATTTCTCATGTGGCATAGGTGTCAAACATTTCCTTTTCTTAGTACCCTTTTATCTTTATGGACATGTCACCCTTGTTGATATGGAATAGGTGTCAAAATTTTATTTTTCTTAATACCCCTTTCTCTTTGTTTACATGTCACTCTTGTAGGCATGGAATAGGTTTCAATCTCTTATTTTTCTTAGTACACATTTCTCTTTGTCGAGGTGGCATATGTGTCAAACTTTTATTTTTCTTAGTATACATTTATCTTTATGGACATGTCACCCTTACTCATGGGGCATAGGTGTCAAACTTTTCCTTTTCATAGTACCCATTTATATTTGTGGACATGTCACCCTTGTTGATGTGGCATAGGTGTCGACCTTTTACTTTTCTTAGTATCCCTTTATTATTTTTGACAAGCCATAAGTGTCAACCTTATATTTTTCTTAATACCCTTATATCTTTACTAACGTGTCACCCTTGCTGGTTTGGCATAGGTGTCGACCTTGTTTTTTTCATTTTAACCCTTTCTCTTTGCTTAGGTGGCAAAGGTGTTGAACTTTTCTTTTTCTTAGTACCCATTTATATTTGTTGACATGCAACTCTTGCTAATGTTGAATAGGCGTCAATCTTTTCCTTTTCTTAGTACCCATTTATCTTTTCATACATGTCTCCCTTACTTATGTGGCATAGGTTTCCATATTTTATTTTTCTTAGTAACCCTTTATATTGGTTGATAAGGAATAGGTGTTGACCTTTTATTTTTCTTAGTAACCCTTTATCTTTGTTGATGTATCCCCCTTTCCGATGTGGCATAGGTGTAGACCTTATCTTTTTCTTAGTACCCCTTTCTCTTTCCTAATGTGGCATAGGTTTTGACCTATTATTTTTCTTAGTAACCTTTTCTCTTTTTGATGTGGCATAGGTGCTAAACTTTTCATTTTCTTAGTACCCCTTTATCTTTGTTGACATGTTACCTTTGCTCATGTGGCATAGGTGCCAACATTTTCATTTTATTAGTAACACTTTATGATTGTGGACATGTCACCCTCGTTGACATGGAATAGGTTTTAACCTTTTCTTTTTCTTACTACCCCTTTATCTTTGTTGATGTGTCACCCTTGTTGACAAGGAATAGGTGTCAAAATTTTCTTTTTCTTAGTACTCCTTTATATTTGTTGAAGTGTCACCCTTTTTTATGTGTCATAAGTGTCAAACTTTTATTTTTGTTAGTACCAATTTCTCTTTGTTGACGTTTCAACCTTGCTGACATGGAATAGGTTTCAACCTCTTCTTTTTCTTACTACCCATTTCTCTTTGTTGAAATGGCATAGGTATCGAACATTTATTTTTCCTATTACCCATTTTTATTTGTTGATCATGTGTCACCCTTCCTAATGTAGCATATGTGTCAAACTTTTCCTTTTCTGAGTACCCCTTTATCTTTGTGGACCTGTCACCCTTGTTGATGTGGAATATGTGTCTATATTGTATTTTTATTAGTACTCCTTAATCCTTGCTGACATGTCACCCTTATTGATGTGGCATAGGTGTCTACCTTATCTTTTTCTTAGCACCCCTTTATATTTATTGATGTGTCACCCTTGTTGATGTGTCCCCTTGCCAATTCTGGATGGGGTAAGATATCTCTTTTTAAGGTCAAATTTTCCTTTTTTCTATATCATAGAAAGATTCCCTCCTAGGAGATAAGATTCCTATATTGTTGATTTATAAGATCGATTGTAACTCATTTGCAAGGAAAAATACTTTTTTTTGAAAACCTCTAAGTCCAACCCTAGGTATCTTGTTATCTAATGACTTCCTTACTGCATATCAGATTAGCATCTCACAAAATAAAAACACACTGCTAAAATATTCAACTCAATAAAGATAGTGGAAGAAAAAATGGAAACCAAATTATGCACACATAAACACCAATATTCTTGGGTCGATACCCCTTGAAAAACCTACTAAGATGATTTTCTTATGCTAAAAATCAGGGCTCTCATAAAGGGATCATGACCCACTGAGAGAAATACAACTGCAAACAAGCCTGACAAATTTTGATATGTTGTACGACCTAGATCTACATGTTTTTCGAGGTGTATGCATATTTACTTAATCATTCCCACGTATATGTGATTGTCTCCACAGTGAATCGCATACATGATTGCAAATATTGTATGGAAAAATATGTAGGCGCGAACCTTTCTTGTGGGTTCGCTCAACTAAATCCCACTTACATCTACATCTATTCTTTCTTCTCCTTGATATAATCTCTAGATGGAATTCGTTCTTCACCTATCTGAGATCTCCTTGAATCACATTCCTTCGTAATCCAAGCCTCTCTATGTAAACACTTTCTCCATCACCCTAGACTTTCTTTTATAATATTGAGTTATAACCTAAACCAAATCTCCAAAGTGATTAACGGTTGAGATTACTTCTCACCTCACTTGAGATCAATGGATAATATTAAATGTTAACTTTTGAAATTTAATTAAATAACTCAATTAATTAATTAATTAAATGCACTTTAATAATTCCTTTAATTAAAGTAAATTCAAGGATAGAATGATTTGGACAATTTCCACACATCTATACACATATATCTCTCTGGAAATACACGTTTGATGCTACCACCAACATAAGCACTCTCTCTTAGAGAGGAAGGTATTATGCACCAGTCCAAGTTTGACTCTGAAGAACAAAAAATTCCCTTTAACCAAGGGTTTAGTCAAAATATATTTTACTTTCTCATATGTGGAAATATACTAAAGCTTTACTACTCCCTTATGGATCCTATATCAGATGAAGCAATATTTGATCTCTATATTCTTAGACCTATCATGTAATACTGGATTCTCTGATAGTTTGATTCAACTCTGATTATCACAGTATATAACTGTAGGCTCCAACTCTTGATCAAATGAACTTGTAAGAAATTTGCAAAGCCAAATGGCTTCACAAATAGCCATACTAGTTGCCATATACTTTTCCTCTTCTAAATTGAGTGCTACAAAAGTTTTCTTCCTAATGAACCAAGTAAGCATTGTTGATCCCATGATGAAGCAACACTTTGAGGTGCTCTTTCTGTCTACTGCACTCCCTTCCCAATCTAAGTTTGTATATCCCTGCAACTCCACTCCATCTCCTCCAAGATATCTTAATTGATACTCCTTTGTACCTCTCAAGTACATGAGAACATGTTCTATTGATATCCAATGTATTTCCTTAGATCCACCATGAAATGACTCAAGGTGTTCAGAACAAAACATATATCTCGCTTGGAATTGACCAAATACATCAAGGACCCTATCAACTAGCTGTATATCTTGAGATGTACCAACTTTGAATTTGAAGTGAGAACCTTCTTCAGATTGGTATCCATAGGTGTAGTCATCAATCTATAGTCCTCCATCCTAAATATACTAAATTTATCAACTGCATACTTCCCTTGACCAAGGAATATCTCTTATGATACCCACCATACCTCTAACCCCAAGAAATAATACATCAATCCAATGTCTTTCATATTGAACTCAACAGCTAAATTTTCTTTGCACCCTGCAATAAGCTCATTTGCACATGTGAGAAATAAATCATCTACCTATAGAACCAAGATGAGTGGATCCTCCCCAACAAGTATGAAGTACAAGTTAGGATCCGCCTTAGTCTTGGTAAAGCCTATACTCAAAAAGTATCCCCCAATTCTGGAATACCATTTCATGGGTGCCTATTTGAGTCTGTACAATGATTTCTTAAGCCTACACACATGAGAATCCCTCCCACATACCTCAAATAATTGAGGTTGATGTATGTATGTGTCCTCCTCAATAATCCCACTGCATAAATCTATTTTCACATCCATATGAAGTATCCTCCACCTCATAACTGAAGTTATAGAAATAACATCTTTAAGAGAATCATACCTAGCGAATGGAGAAAATGTCTCCTCATAGTACACTCCCTCTTTTTGTGAGAACCCTCTCACCACAAAACTTACCTTGAATTTCTCAATGCTATCATCTATAGCATGATTGATCTTGTAGATCCACCTTGAACTCACAATTAACTTCCACTCTAGTCTTGGAACTATGTCCCAAACATCATTCCTCATAATAGAGGTGTACTCCTCTAATATGGCATCCCTCCATACCTGTTGATCTATCACTTACTACAAAATGGAAGGCTCAAGATCAATGTTGCTACTCATAATATCCATATAGTTCGAAAAATTCCTCGGAGGATTGTGCTCTCTGACTGCACTGTTAGGAGCCTCACTAGCATCGCTCAATTTATGAAATAACCACCTGGGTCTCGTAATAGGAATGGAAGGGATAAATCCTCCTCCCCACTCAAAGCTTGAACTATTGACTATTTCTCATCCTTCAGAGCCTACTCCTCCTCATCCTCTGTCATTGTTGATGACTTCTGAGATATCGTAGATTCCAATTTCTCCTCGAAATTAAAATCTCTACTCACATTTGTCTTCCTCTACACTAGAATGAATATCTTGTAATCCTTTGAGATCTCGTTGTACCCAAAAAATATACACTTTTGTCCTGAAGGCTCCATCTTTTTCCTCTTTCTTGAAAATGGTTGTTATTGATGTCAAATGATGATGAAGGAGCGTCACCTTTGAAAGGATTTTTTACCTAATAAAGGTATTCCAACTGAATTCACAAATTACATAATCATATAACCTATTCTGATACCTTTCCAGTGATAGGTGACATGGTTCCTAACTCCCTGTGGTTGAGGATAAATTATTTTTTATTCCTAGTTTCAGACCACACTGCAGCCCCATTTGAGACCGAATTGTATCCCATTCTGAAGTTGAATTGAATCCCAATTTGTGGCCAAATTGTAGCCCAGTTTGAATTTGAATTGCAGAACTATTTGAGGTCAAATTTCATCCTAGTTTGAGGTCGAATTGCAGCCCAATTTGAAGCCGAAATTCAGTCCAATATGAGGCCAAATTGCATCCCTAATTAATGCCAAGTAGCAGGATGAGCTA
>ML870217.1:0-10036 GCA_009831015.1 Picea engelmannii | reverse complement strand
TCAAGGGAATCATATCAATCAATTACTTGACATCAACCAATGACATCAATCAAACCAAACCATTTACATCAATGACATATGATCCAACAATCTCCCAAGTAATCAAACCATTGGCATCAATGACAACATGATCCAACATCTGCAACATTGCCACTATCTTTTCGACGTCGAAGTTTCCTGCCACCTAACTGTACTGGGATTCCCAGATATTCTTCGCTCGCTTGCTTGATGGAACACAAATATGGCCTAGATGACACATCAACCCATCCTAAAGATGGAAATTAGTGACAACTGCATTTGTGCCCAACATTTGGTAGGTGGTGGAAAATTCTGGGTCTATCTCATAGAGTTGGGGCCATTCAAGGGTCTCATGGCCGCAAGAGTCTAGAACCATGGTGAGTGCTGCGACTGGCAGTCTGCTAAGGGAATCAATGACGTGGTTGGTGCTCCATGTTTTATACTTGATGTTGAGGTGGAATTGTTGCAAGTATCTGGACCACTTCTGATGGCGTTCATTATGCAATTTTCCTTGTGTCTGCATGACCTGTAGTGGCTTGTGATCAGTGTGGATGTCTGTCTCCTTCACAAGAATGTAATGTCTCCATTGGAAATAGGCTTTCACAATGGATTACATTTATTTTTTGTAAGTAGGGTAATTACGTACAAAATATGATAGTGTCTCACTATAATAGGCCACGTGGTGGCCTTGTTGAGTGAGAACGACGTCCACAACATAGTTTGAAGCGTCTGTCTTGATCTCAAAGGGTTGCTGCAGGTTCGGTAGTGAAATTACTAGGGCTGAGCACAAGCGTTGCTTCAAATCATCGAAATCTTTTTGTTGGGACCGTCCCCACACAAAGTTCGCCTTACCACCACCCCTGGTTCTTGGCTGAGGGCCCATGCAATATGGGAGAATCCCAACACGAACCTGCGGTAGAAATTGGCAAGTCCCAAGAAGATCTGAAGCTTAGTGAGTGTGGTTAGGGCTGGACAGTCACAAATGACTTGGATCTTGGATGGATCCACATGTACACCATGTTGATCAACGATGTAGCCCATGTAATGGACCATTTCCATGCTAAATGAGCATTTTTCTAAGTTGGTGTATAGCTTATGTTGCCACAGGGTGTGAAAAACCTGTTGAATATGTTGCAATTGTTCTGCCCAAGTCTTGCTGTAAATGAGAATGTCATCTAGATAGACCACTACAAAATTATTGGTGAATGGTTGTAGGATATCGTCCATCATCCTCATGAAAGTGGTTGGAGCATTTTTCAAGCCAAAGAGAATGACCAACCATTCGAAAAGACCTTCCTTGGAATTGAAGGTGGTCTTCCATACATTTGTTTATTCTATTGAGACTTGGTGGTATCCATACTTCAAATCAATCTTAATGAAGTATTTGCCCCCTGTGAGTTGATCAAGGAGGTCATCGATTTGGGGAATCAGGTATCAGTTTCTGACTATGATTTTATTTAGGGCCCAGTAACCAATGCAGAGTCACCAGGTTCCATTTTTCTTCTGTACCAACATGATTGGGCTCTCACAAGGTGATGATCTGGGATGGATGTGCCCCTTGTGGAGAAGTTCTTGGATTTTCCACTTGATCTTCTCATTCTCTAACAAAGAGCAGCGATATATTGGCCCATTGGGCAGCAGTGCATTGGGGGTCATATCGATAGGGTGATTGACCTGACAGTGTTGTTGTCCCTCGACCAAGTTTTTGATATCCTTGGTCAGGTTTGACCTATGTTGGGACTTCAACAAGCTGTCGAAGGTGGAGCGCAAGTCGAAGTGGAGATCGCGTGATCTCGACCTCTTTTTAGGGAATTTTTGGGTTTTGGGCTTATGTAATAGGTATGGGATGTCGGCCCATGGGTTTACCCATGTTTAGGCCCTTTTGTAATGTATAAAGAGAAAGCTAGGTGATGTAAGTAAGAGAACAAGTGTGTGTGTGTGTGTGTGTGATGCTAGGTTCTAAGTAAGGTGCTAAGTGCAAGTGATATTTGTAATTGCTTTGTGCATACTATGTGAGACTTGCAAGGATAAGTGCAGGTAACTGTAAGAGGCTGTGTAAAGGCTTTGTGCTGTAACCTAGCTCAATGAAGGAGGATCTGGAGAGGTGCGCACAGATCTCCTGTCCTTTGCGGAGTAGGATTTTGATGCTATGTGCATGTAAGAAGCTTGACAAGAAGATAATAAAGAAGAGAAGAGTTGGTGGACGTAGCCCTAGGCTGGGGGTGAAACACGTATATCCTGTGTTATGGTTTCTTTGTGCATTTCGATTAGTGCTTTGTGCCTTTGATGTGATTTATGCTTAGTGATGTTATCTTTATGAATGTTAGAAGCATATAATATAATAGCTTAGTTCTCAGTGATGTAAATGAATGCTAGATATGATCTGTTCTTTATGATGAGTGCTTGAATGCATTCAATCTTGTTGAATACTGTATTGCACTGCAATTAGAGTTTATCTGCGCTGTGAACAAAGGTTAAGTACTAATGAATGAAAACTGCTAAGTTATTTGTTAGAGTATTGTAATTATAGATATTTGTCCCAGCTAAGGTTGATGACACTGGAGTCCTGCAACCACCCCTGCCTCTACCTCGAGTGAGACTTCATCTACTTCACAAGTGTTGCCGAAAGGGCTGGTAGTTAGGGTTTTGTTGGTGCATTGTTGAAGCATTGAACCATGGGTCTGCCCCTGTGACAACAAATGCTTCCATTGTCGGGACCTGAAACTGTGATTGCTGGGAACTGAGGAAAAGAAAGAAAGATCTGTGTGTAGATCTGTTTCTTTAGTGTGCAGTATTCTACTTGACTTGTGAAGCTCTTTTCTAAGAAAGGAGGAAGATGTGAAGAAAAGAGGTAAGATCTGAAAGATTTATACCCTAATAAAGGTAAAGTGATTTTTTTTTTTTTAAGAGGTAAGATGTGAAAGCTTTGTACTCTATTAAAGGTAAGATAAGTGGAAATTTTTTCTTCAATAGTATGGATCTAGGTATGTTTGATAAATTTTGTCCTAGTCTTAAAACTAGGGAACAATTAGAATAAAGAAGATTTGATATGAGTAGATCTGATAGAAATAATGAAAGATATGTTATTCCTATGCATAGAAAGAATGTTTGGACTAACAAATGGATGTAGGATCCTAGGAAGAATTTTCTACAGGTTAGTTACTATGATCTTAGTGCACAGTAAAAGAAAGGTTGGGGATCATTTAAGAGAAAGAGAGGATTAACCCTTTTTTATAGTTGTAGAAGACCAGCCCATCTTGCTAAGGATTTCCCTGATAGATGACCTAGTTGTCTTTGTTGTAAAGCTATGGACCATGAAGTTCTGGATTTCCCTAGAATGATTGCTAAACTTGAAAGAATGAATATGGAACAAGATAAACATGAGAAAGAATCATAAATTAAGACTATGGAAGAACCCCAGAAAGGATCAGAGACTATATTGTTAGAAATAAAAGAAACCCTGAATGATCATAGAGACATCAATCTATCAAAGATATTAAAAGACAAAGAATGCATCGAAGCAAGAATATGAGACTTCGACATAGACTGTGTATTGGATGAGGAAACACAGGTGAATGTCATGACATAAAGTACTTGGGAAATTTTGGGAAGGCCTGCTATGGTTCCTTCATTGGGAGGAATAGGATTATTTAGAGGAAATCTAATAACCCTATGTGGAAGACTTACTGAGATATCTATGAGTGCTCATGGAACTTTGACAGAGGAATAATTTGAGGTTATTAAATTTGTTGAGAACAACACCCCATTTTCTTTATTGCTAGGGAAACCCTGGATTGAGAAAGATCAGATCCAGAGAAGAGAAGAAGAATCCCTAGAACAAAAAAAACAAGCATTAAAAGATTTCACGATTAAGAGAATAACGCACTTGATAGAATAACAGGAGGACATGTCAAAGACCACAGAGTTGGGTGTAGAAGTTGAAAGAATGCGAGAAGATAGAGAACTTACCCCATATAACGAAGAAGTATTACCCTTAAAACTTATGAAAGATAATCAACAACACAAAGTTATTATGCCAAGAGAAGATAAGAATTAGAATGGGAAGATGAACCCAGTAACACAGATAATAGGGAAGAAGGCTAGAAATCTCAGCAAGAAGAAAGAAAAGTTGGAGAAATTTCAAGAAGCTTCAGAAAGAACTTTGTAGAAGGAAGGTCTCCAGAATTCAAACTTCGCCGAAATATCAGAGCAACTCAAATTGACACTTCTCCATGGCGGAGCGATATAACCATTGGAGGCATTATAACCATTAGATTGACGTTCCCGAATGGTTAGAACAACAATATGATCATAAAGCTCCCCATTGGACCATTGGGACTGCACCATAACAGACATAACTGCATTGATGAAGGCTTATTGTCCGTTGGAAGGATCTGTTAGATCTCTGTCTACTTATCCCGTCGACTGTTGCGCCAAGAACACTTTCACGAATTGTATCCGAGCCAACTAGAGAAATCATTGTTACTATGTTGTGCTTATTGGGACCTTTCCATCCATTCTATTGCATCGAGAAATTGTTCATCAGCCTGAGATATCCGATATCGAGCGTGCATGTCGGACGATCTCAACACTGTGGAAAAGTCAATAGAGGAAATTTTAATCGATCTAATGGTAGAGAAATTGATGTTCGCAGTATTTCAAGCCTCATCGACAAGAGGAGTGCAAGACTCCCCATCAACTTCTCGTGGATCTAGACCATCCCGAGCTGCAAAAGAGAAAAGGACTAAGCATAGAGATGACTTAGCAAACATGAAGTTAATCCCATACATCCTTCCTGACTACATCCCACCTATGGACGATGTGGTGAGTTGTGATAGTGTCCCGAGGGATTTCAACTACACAGTTATCATGACATACCTCCCGAAGGGGATATGCGCAGTCATATCGCAATTGGAGAGAATTCCAACTCTGAAGATCAGTGACTATAATCTAGGAAACCGCAAGACCTATGGCATGCTCGCGCCTCACAAGTACTTGACCAAGATGAAGGGAAATAAATCAAAAATCATTCCCCAACCATGGACCATGAAAATCGCGCAATCCACTATCCTGAATATAATGAAAATCTCACATTTTGGAAGGCACCAGGAGGTTAACGCATGTGTTAAACTCCTGCTGTTGTGCTTCCACGATGGTTACTTATGGCTAGAAATATGCATCACCATCGATCCGACACTGATCCATAGGATCACCGACCTAAGTATACAGGGACCCGACCAACAATACTTTTAACCAGGGAAGGCTGCATATCGCGCCTTAGCAGAGAGGATTAAAGATACTTATGGCGATGTAGAGAAGGGAATGCAAGGCTATAGGGTAGCCTCCATTCAGAATGTTGCAGTGCACCTTGCTTTCCAGTTGATCATTGGTAAGATAGTAAGGAAGAACATACCCATGTAGGTCACAGGGTTTGTCATTGACCTCGCGGGAAAGTGCGTGGAGGGATTACATATGAACTGGGATAATTACTTAGTCAACCAGCTAGAAGTGGATTGTTGCAAAGCTCAGGATCAGGGTTGTGAGTTGCACTTTAGCTGACTGCTAATCCTCGTTGCATTTATAGCTTGGGAGATGCCGGAAGGTGCGACCTTCCCTGACATTGAGCCGTTTGAGTTGCTTGTTGTGAAGTTTACCACGCTCTAGTATTCGAGCGATATGGGAAAACAATGGTAGTCGAATGCAATATTCCATACCTACTACCTGCAGCTAAAATGAGCTATTGAGTTGTTCCCCTGTATGACACCGAATACTCTGGACAGATTCAGGCCCTTGATGAAGTTCTACGCAGATAGGCATTTTATATATATCACTGCGCGTGCAGACGAGAGAAAAGAAGAACTGTAGTCATACTATAAGATCACCGAGGAATATTTGGAGGAGATCATTAAGGAATGGCCCACAGAGTACCTTATACCAATTGACCAGGCGGAACTGTCCGACCCAGAACTCATTGGAAACCCGATGGTTACCCGCGAAGAGTATGATGCACCCAACAACAGAAGGAAGAAAAAGAAATAAAAGGTACAACAGTTGGACAATGTCTCAGAAGAAATTGCTTCAAACTCACCTGGCGGAGGAGGTAGTGATGAAGTGGACAAAGAAGATAAAGAAGGGGAAGAATATAATTAGAAGCAAGGCAAAGTAACACCTCCACATAATCCCCCTGATCATGCAGATCCACTGAAAAAAAGAAATGTTTTCCCCATGAAACCTACATCACGGAAGAAATCACAAGAAGAGGTGATAGAGAAACATAGGTTTAGGAAGCAAGAGAAGGCTTCCCTCCAAACAAAGTTCAAACAGGATAAAGTGCAGATCCATTAAGAGAAAGAATAGTTTCTCGTGAAACAGATTGGAATAAAAGAAGCAGTCAATAGAGCACTCCGCTTTGTGACGGGCTTAGAACAATTGGATGAAGACCCAGTAGAAAATCAAGTGGAAAGGCTTGCTGAATCCATTCAAAAGCTTCAACAGAGAATAATAGATCTAGAGCTACAAATAGTGCCAAGCACTCCACAGGATATGTAGGATCAAAGAGAAGCAACTGCTAGGAGCGTAGTTGAGAGAATCAAGGCCTTCACCATGGAATGTAAACACATAAGTGATCACAATGTGCATACTTATGAGCAACTCACTGAGGATCCCACACTAAAGACACTGGAGTCACAACTCCAGGAGGCCAAGAAACAAATAACAACAGTTCATGCACAGTTGAAGCTCTTGTCAGCAGTTGAGAGAATGAAACGATCCTAGGAACAACGCACTATCCAACAACAAGTCCATGCCATACAGAGCAAAGTCATGGAAGTGACTCAGAGGCTCCAGCCAGTCCAAGATGCAGCTTTCCAACTGTTCGAACAGATTGAAGGACAAGGAGTAGAACTAGAACAGATAGTCACTACAGTTGAGAAATGATTGGAAGGACCTGTGAATGAGGCAGTTCTTCAGAAGTTCACCGAGCAGGAGGCCTTGGCACAATAATAGGTCGAAGCAACTCGAGGCTTTTGAGGCAGAATTAACCAAATAAAAGTGACTCGGGATGAGTCACAGGTGAGTGTTGGGGGCCTATTGGCCCTTGAACAAGTTTAGGATATCCTTGGTCAGGTTTGAACTATGTTGGTACTTCAATAGGCTATCGAAGGCAGAGCGCAAGTTGAAGTGGAGATCGTGGGATCTTGACCCATTTTTAGGGAATTTTTAGGTTTTGGGCTTATTTAATGGGTATGGAATGTTGGCCCATGGGTTTACCCATGTTTAGGCCCTTTTGTAATGTATAAATAGAAAGTTAGGCGATGTAAGTAAGAGCACAAGTGTGTGTGTGTGTGATTCTAGGTGCTAAGTAAGGTGCTAAGTGAAAGTGATAGTTGTAATTGCTTTGTGCATACTATGTGAGACTTGCAAGGCTAAGTGTAGGTAACTGTAAGAGACTGTGTAAAGGATTTGTGCTATAACCTAGCTCAAGGAAGGAGGATCTGGCGAGGTTCATGCGGATCTCCTGTCCTCTACAGAGTAGGATTTTGATGTTATGTTCGTGTAAGAAGCTTGACAAGAAGATAATAAAGAAGAGAAGAGTTGGTGGACGTAGCCCCAGGCTGGGGGTGAACCACATATATCCTGTGTTATGGTTGCTTTGTGCATTTTGATTAGTGCTTTGTGCCTTTTATGTGATTTATGCTTAGTGTTGTTATATTTATGAATGTTATAAGCATATGATATAATATCTTAGTGCTTAGTGATGTGAATGAATGCTAGATACGATCTGTTCTTTATGCTAAGTGCTTGAATGTATTGAATCTTGTTGAATACTGCATTGCTCTGTAATTAGGGTTTATCTGCGCTGTGAACAAAGGTTAAGTACTAATGAATGAAAACTGGTAAGTGAGTTTTTAGAGTATTGTAATCACAGATCTGTGTCCCATCTAAGGCTACATACACTGGAGTCCTACAACCACCCCTGCCTCTACCTCAGGTGAGACTTCATCTACTTCACAGGTGTTGCCGAAAGGGACAATAGTTAGAGTTTTGTTGGTGCGTTGTTGAAGCGTTGAACATTGGGTCTTCCCCTGTGACAACAAGTGTAGAGGTACCTTGGTAGGTGAGGAGAAGATATCTGAGTATGCTTCCATAACCTTATCCATTTTCTTCTTCTGTGTGGAGAGGTTAGCCGTAGAGACCTTGAATGTGGCTATGATCTTTATCTCATTCTGAGAGCGAATCAAGAAGAAGACAAACTTCCTCATCTGAGAGATGAACTTCTGACATTGTTTGGCAGAGATCAAGGAAATAACACTAGGTGGGACTGCCTCCGATATCATGTACAATTTCTTGTTCAAAGTAATAATAACACTGCAAGGCCTAGACTCATATACAACATGGCGTTTCCATAAATATGGTTGGCAGAAAAGAAATTTAAAAAATTCGAGAGGGGAAACATCACACAATACCTCATCTTTGAAGGGATTGATTTTGTATGACAAGTGACATCATTTGCTGATGCAGATATCACTTCCTTGGCGGAGCCATCCGATGGTGTAGGGCTGCAGGTGTGACATTGTCAGCAGGGTGAGTCACCTGAAAAACTTTGCATATGTGAGGTTCTTTTGGATCCTGCTATCAATGATGAAGTATAGTAGGGTACCTTTCACCAATATATGTGAGTGAAAAAGGTGCTCGCCTTCCTCTGGCCCATCTGGTTCACCGAGATAGAGCTTGGTCGTAGCAATGGTAGCACTAGGTTATGCATCAATGATCAGTCTCCCCCTTTCTAGTTTTCACTCAGAGTCAAAACCCACATCTGATTCATAGGCTTTCACCTCAGGCACCAGTAATTTCTTTGAGTGACAATCAGTAGTGTTATTCCAGGGGCTCTTATGGAAGTCACACCACTTCCCGATATCTTTCTTTATCTTTCCGGTGGCCTTATTTTCTTATGGCCTGGACTGGTTGTCCTGAGGTAGTCCATATTTTCTCTTTCCTTTGTTCTGTGGGTTGGGGCTGTCCTTTCCTAGCTTTTTCTGCGAGTGTTTCCCAGGCCCAAATTGCCGCGTTTTTTGTTTGAGCTTATGCTCAATTTTTACGGCATATTAGTCGACCACGCCCAAGGATGAGATGTCCATAAACTTCATTTTGGCATGGATATATATATGCAGACCGCCATGATACTTGAGCACCATGTTTTGCAGAATATTTGATACCTAGCTTGGTATGCAAGGTATGGAAGATATTTGTGAACACGAGCATTGCTTAGTCTCTTTCCTACCATTTTGTGGTACATTTTGTATACAGGTCATCATAACTTTCAACAGGGTAGTATTGTTCCTTAATAACATCCTTGAAGGAATATAAGGTGACCGCGAATGTAAATAATGAGGGTTCCTTTGTTTCCTTTTGCTCACAGAAAGTTTCCCACCAATATTTGACATGGGGAACGACTTTGAGGAGCACAAAAGTAATATTTTATCTATTTGATATGTTATGGACAGAGAAATAACCTTCTAGCAGATTCAACCATTTTTCTACAACATCTGCGTCTATATGAACTTCAAATATAGGAATATCGAAGTTGATTTGTACCTTGTAGGGGGCGACGCCTCCATTTGAGGAAGATGTGTCACTTATTGGTAGTTGCAGAAGGATTTGCAAAAAACCATCGATCATCTCGTTCCTCTGTTGTGTGAGGAATTCCTCAAGAAACATTTTGAAGGTATCTCCTTTCCTTTGTATTTATTTTCTCCCACCATGAGAGGTCACTTGGGCATGCGAGAGATTTTTTCCTCAAGAGAAACAAGCTCAAGACCCAATTCTTTGTACCCTGACCTCGTTGGGCACATGCATTAAGAATGACAAGGAGAATACTGCTCTGATACCACTGATATAGATTTTATGAGGAGAACAAAATGAATATAGATTATTATCAAAATATGCTTAACACAGAATAACAGATATACAGTAAAATTGGTTTCTATTCAATAAGGAAATAAGCTGAAAGTATAAAATG